>NW_019060653.1:0-28347 GCF_000696155.1 Zootermopsis nevadensis | reverse complement strand
GCCTTATTCCATCTGCTGGTCTCTCCCAGACGTCTTTACACGCATAGCAATAGCATTGCAATAATGCAGTTTTTGTTTTTATTGAGGGAAATACTTGTTTAAAGGAGGTAATATTGATGCTCTTAAGGTACATTACACTGATGGTGCTGAGGGACATAACGTGTGTGTTTGTCACACGACATTCATGTTTGTGATATAATAAACAAAAGAAAAATTGTTAGAGTTAAATTACCCAGGCGATGGTGGTTGATATATTTTTAGTCATATCGCTGTTTGTGATGCCTTAATAAAGTTTTTTTGTTGTTGCAACTTTAGATATATTTGTTATTTTATTGTTAAATATAAAAATTTCAAATATTAAATATTTTTAAATATATGTTCTTCATTAAATTTATGTCCAATGAATCTTTCTGAAAATAATGTTAAATAGAAAGTTGTGTTACATTTTCTCAGTAAAATATTTTACTACCTAACAAGTGTGTCTGTTACAACAGTGTTTTGTTTTGTAGGAGTTGACGTTTCCACGGCGGCGAGTCTGAAGATGGCTGTCTTCTGGGTTGTTATGTCGTGTAGTCTGGTAGAAGTTTACCAATGTTTCAGAGGTCCTTGCCGCCTCACTCATCGTGGCGATGAGTAAGCCGCACAAGTGGAAACGCTAGATTCATAGGAAACGGAGAATCAAGGAAGAGCCTAACCCTAACCAGCGGGGACGGGCGTTAGAATCAGGCGTTTGTGTCATGCCCCTGCCATGCTTTACCCCCAGGGACCTAGTCTGGATGCAGATGCTAGAAGAAAAACCCTTTTCTTTGCCAGGGACCAAATATCAGTTCAGTCTGTTGTCTGACACTGCTGATCCAACTGCTGCTTCCATTTTTGATGAGTTTGGGATTGCTGTTATTCTGTTTTTTGGGTGTTTAGATGGTCGTAGTGATGAAAGAACTTTGTGAGAAAAGGATAAGAGATTAAATTCAGGAAATGCTTCTTGATGGTTAGTTCAGTATATTTTTATCTTTTCAGCTCATATAAAGAATAAAATTTACAATGATGTTTTATGTGGGTGTGAAACTTGGTCTCTCGCTATCAGTGGAAGACATACAGGGTGGTTAAAAAGAATGTGCTGAGGGGAATATTTGAAACTAAGAGTGAGGAGGTAACAGGAGACTGGAGTAAATGAGATATGAGAAGTTTTTATAATATTTATTCTTGATTGAATACCATTTTACCTTTTCAGGCACAAAACATAGGCTTGTATGCCTGTTCCATTTTCAAGGAAAATCATCTTATGTGTGGTCAATCTGCGCATCGTTCATTCATCTTTAAAGGATGTTTGTGCTAATTCCTTTTTACAGTCTAGGTCTCGATTTCCGCCGCACACGTACTACAATTTTTAACCTAATCCATGAGTGTAGCGCTGTTGGTCTTAAAAATCTTATTTCAGTTAATTCATTTATCTGCTTATCAGGTTTGTTGATTACCATAGGGGAGGATTTCAAAAGCCATGACCTTGTAACATTCTAATCTTGTTTCCTTTTTATTTTTATCAGTGATCGTATTATTATAGTGTCGAAATCAAGGATTATGAGACTGGTGGGGCATATATCACACATGAGAATAAAATAAATTCAGCATCCAAGATAAAAAAATTTGGGAGAGAAGACCACTTGCAACACCTAGGTGTTGGTGGTGGGATGATATTAAAAGGAATCTTAAAGAAATAATCTGTCAGGTTGTGGGATGGATTCATGTGGATCAAACTATGGTCCAGGTATGGGTAATTATTGGGTAGATATTGTGACAATTTCCATGGTTTTATGATGACACTTGTCACAGAGAAGCAGGCATATGCTATTCTACATATTCGTTTGTTGTGTGGGTGTAAAATTGGTTTTTGGAACGTTACGCAGAGAGTTAATCTTGTTATGTTAGGTTATACACAAATTGGAGGAAAGGTCACGTGACCCAACCAACACAGGTGTAAGATGTGTTGCCTATATTGCAGGTCGGTTTAGCATGCATTAATAAAATTACAGTTTTATATATCGTCTTTTCTGAAAGGAAATGTTAAACAAAAATGAAATAACAAAGAATATGATCCACAATTAAAAATATATCGAAAATAATCGAAGTTACAAGACAAATTCATTCGTCATTAAAGTAAAATGAATGATGGATCGATTATGATTTGTTCGATATAGTAGTGACAATTGGTGAGTGTGATAAACGACAGGACGAAATTAAAATTGGAACACAAAACATGACCGATAAGATAATATTAATTTTTTCTTTATAAAATCTTGTTTGTAACAAAGATAACCAATCATGCGTGGCGTAGTTTTCCTTCGACACATGAACGCTTATCGACTACATTGCCGTTAATGAAGGGAAATGATATTTATTTATTTATTTAGTGTTCTGTCTGGCGACAGGTCCCTATGAACAGGATCCTTCGATCCTTTTCTCGGACTGGGACCTGTTCATATACGTTCTTGGCAGATGATCCAGAAGTGGTTTGCCATTGCCTTCTTCTGTGCGTGAATGGAGTAATTGTTGCGATGCCACGGAGGAAAACTCCGTGTTGCCTAGACCACGGCCTTGCCCAACACAAGTTATAAATTCGGGCACAGCCGGGAATCGAACCCGAGACCCCAGGATTACAAGGCCAGCGTTCTAACCGCTATATATAAGACGCAAAAGAAATTATTTATACCAGACTAAACAGTACATTAGAATAAACTGTGTATCAGATAACATAACATGGCATGTTGTGAAATATTAGTGTTCGCAGGTTAATGTTCAAAATGAGCTTAAAGTAACTACGTATGAAGTGTGGACTGGATTCACACGCTCAGGAAACAGTTAAACGGCTAGTTCTTTGTCGATATTGCAGTTAACCACTCGGATATCATCTTCTAAAAGAAGACTCAACTGAGTGGAGTCGATTAGTTTTTCATTTTTCCACCCTCATATAATTTTAGCGCTAATGATATAAATACAGATTCTGTATATAATGACTCGGCAATGAATCACCTACTTTTACTCTTTTCACTTACAAAGCAGTTGAACTGAAGGTGTCCTGAGCTGACGTGTGGTCTTAATTCTGCGACGGTCATGACATATTCCGAATAAGCACGAAACATACGAGATTTTATCTTAAATCCGTGTCATGTTGCAGGGCTCATTATGTATGGGAAGCTTCGCTTTGTCCCGAGCTCGACTTGAATAATGAACTGAAAATTAAACGTGAAGTAACCTCTACTTCAACTATCCTATTACAAGGGTCGCAACTTTTAATTGCGTTCCAAACTTGGTTCTCGAGTTTGGCATGAAGCCCTGGGTGCCAATGTGGGAGCCTGTGGTCCACGAGCCGGATGCAGCCGTCGATACTAAACTTATCAGCCAAAGACGGAATTTAATTAGAACCAATTGCGAATTTCTGTAGAAAATAAATGGGTTTAAGACAGAGATGGACGTTCCTGGGACGCTACATACTTGTTCATAGGAGGTAAAGATGACTGGAGCATTAAACTTGTTTGTGAACACTTGAATAGACATTTTTCGGGTTTTTGAATTTGATTTTTTTTTGGGGTGGGGGGGAAAGGACCGATTTCTTGGCTGCCTAAGTCTCCTAATCTCAACCCAATTGTAGTTGAAGCAGATAAACGCAGTGGTGGATTTCACTGTTTTTTTTTGCGTTTAGATTTTAGAAGCAAATAATTTAAAGGGGGATCAGATCAAGTATGATTCTACGGCTGGGGCATGTATCACGCATTGGGTTATGGCAAGTGCATACAGAATTTTAATCGGAAATCCTGAATGAAGAAAGTAACAGACATATACGTAAAGAAGGGAAATATTAAAAAAATGATTTTAAATAAATGTATTATGAGGGTGTAGTCTGGATTCAGCTGGTTAAGCATAATCCCCAATGGCGGACTCTTATGAATACGGAGATGAACCTTAGCTGTTTAAAGAGGGGTGTGTTACATGAACTTTCGTCAGTAGTTTGTTGTTATGTAAATGATGTGAACAATATTTTATACGCTGGAAATTGACGTCACGTGATTAGTACGCGTGTTTTTGTGTTTACGTATAATAAAAGACTGTCGTCTTGTATATTATTATGTTAAAGCTGCCTCGTCAATGTTTTTTTATGGAATGGAACGATTTACGTACAACTCTGGCGACTGCCTTCTGAATAGAAAGACTGTCGTTATAGGAAATTAAGATAGAGACCAAAGGTGACAAGTGATGAAGTGTTAAGATGGTGATTGGGTATGATTCAAGTGAGCTATGACCTGTGATTGGTAGTTTACTTTAGTATCGATTATAGTGCTACCAATGGTTAGTCGCGCAGAATCCTGGAGGCTGTGAAGTTTCAGTATTCTATCACTAAACTTTTAGTATAATCGGGTGCGTCTCAGTGGCGAGTTGAGGGGGATTGTCTACGTCAGTACGGTCCCTGACGCGCGTGCAATTCCTTGCCGTTTTCTGTCTCTCCAAACTGGATCGCAATTTCTTCCGCGTGCCGTCAAATTCTGTGCGATAAAAAAAAACCATTCATTCCGTGACAAAACAAGTTCCGACCATTTCTGCAATGTTTGTGGCTTTACAGCTTGAACACATAGTTGTAATTCATCTGTGAGTGCAAACGGGTGCTAGAAACACGATTTTCCGTCGTAACATATTGCAAATACCACTCCCTTATTATATAAAATTACGACACAACGCGACATAAATTTGTGTTAAAAATCTCTAAAAACCAAAGATGATACAAATTTAGGCACGTCAAAATGTAAGTATGTGTTCAATAGTGCACCATTAATGTTTACCAGAGCTCGAAAGCGTCATTTCTATCAGTTCAAATAATTAAATATAAAATATTATTTATTGGAGTGTTCGGAGCTGAGAGAAATATCGATAGATTTCTCTTAGTAATTATTCTCAACTAATGGAAAAAAATCTCTCACAGAAATATATTCGAAGTGAAAAATCTACACACACATTGAGTGTACAACAGTAAGTTAGTGTGTGAAATAATGAAACTGTGGTTAATTATTGTGACGTCAGCAATGGATAGCTCGAAATAGTTTATAAGTGAAGTACTGTGAATGATTGTGATATAAAAACAAATGAAAAACATGAGTAGCGAAGAGAAAAAACATGAGGGGGGCCTCAGTATTCACAGGGCAGCTTTTCTACTCCTTACGGTCAAGAAAGCTTTCAAAAAGAAGAAACAACAGCGAAAAGAAAAGACGTAAGTAGCTTTCGTAATGTGTAAGCGGATATCTTACTTTTAAACAAGACAATATAGATGCATAACATTTACATGTATTACAAAACTTTCTATGTATATTTTTTATTAACATAATATTGAGAAATTGCTGGATGGATGGTAATTCTAGATGCAAGCAATCTCGCAGGGAAAGTACTGTATAGAAATGATTATTAAATTGTTTTGTTTAAATCTTGTCCGTCTAATCACAATAAATTCTTATTAAATATTAAAATATTACAATAATTAAAATTTAAAATATTTAAAATATTAAATGATGTTCTTTATCGAAATATTCGATTTATATTAGAACATCATTTTTCACGACATGTTTCAGTTCCTAAAAGAACTATCTTTAGGTGTATATAATTATATAAAGATTCAAATCAATAATAACTTAAATAAAATTTCTTAAATGCAATTTTCTATATATTATTTTAGTTTAGTGTACATTTTTATCAGATGTTTATCAGATATCAAACGATGTTCTTTTCCAGATTTTATTCCATTTTAATAACATATTCGATGTTGTTCTGTATATGTACATCATGCTCAATATGACTTTATGATTATTAAAGATAAAATAGAATTCTGAAACAAATTATCTTTAGTATTTAATGAAGTATTAGAAAATATATGCAAAGTTTCTTTCTCGTTTTTCGTATCTGTGAACACGATTCAATAATACAGAGTATAATATGTACAAAACTGATTAAAGTCACAGTCAACAATAGTTATTCGCCCTGACATTGTTACAGCCAGGAACGTATCTCAAGTATTCAATCACGAGACGCAATATTATTGATTAGAAATTAATCGTTTGAAGCCGAAGCTCATTTAAATAATATTTAGGATTCAGTTCGTACCTTAAAGAAAACTCAAAAATCTAGTGTGAACACGAAGAACATAGTAATGTGTGCCTTATACTAGAAACCATTAAGATTACCAAAGCTTCGTAACAAAAAATTTCTTGAATATGTTTTGGTTGTTATTGATCGCCTGAGGTATTAAGGTTTTTGTTCCATTACCGACAAAGCTTAACCCGATCCCATTTTTGGACAAAAGCAATGTCAGAGTCTGTATAGTCTCGTGGAATGAGAAATATTATGTGTACTGTTGAGATTCCAGGTTCTCACTGCGGGAATATAAAGATGGCTTTCTCGTGGTTTTGTTGCGTGGTGTAACCTGACGTATATTTACTGACATTCCTCATGCAGAATGTTGTATATGTACGCGAGGCGTTTGGACATGCCTCGCTCTTTGTGGTCGCATCGAGAAGTCCCGGAAAAGTTTTAATTACAAATGCAGCCCTTGCTGAAAGCGTGATTTTATAGACGTAACCAGGTAATTGTTTCGTTCAGATATAATTGGTTTTGTAAAATATGAGAATGAAGAGGTTCAGTTTACTGGTTTTAATACTGACCTCTTAAGTAACTGCTTTTTGCCCTCGTACACAGAAAATGGCAGTTCTGTAGCCTTTTATTAATACGCACAATTTCCAAAGGGTGTTCCTCTGGCATGCTTTGATGTCTGTGTGTCTCCTAACTATTTTCTGACACCGTTAGCTACTGTTAACGGCCGAGGAACATCACAGGATGAAGGCGAACTACTTTATTAACTGCACGGAGCAGAGTCCTTCTTGATAACCTAATATTACGTTTAACTAACCAAGAAATTGCCTGCGTTTTATGGAACACGAAGGATCTGTCACAAGACCCAGTGTTTATTTATAAAACAATAGATTTGATACATTTAAAATAAAGTTTTTTTATATCATTTCAGGGCGGGGGCATTTATTTTGAAAATGTTAATTTTGTGTAGATAAAATCAAAGAATATAATAGGCTAAACCATAGTCTGATATTAAATAAAGTTTAATTGTTCTTAAAGCTAGACGAACTAAGATACTTATGGGAACTGCATTTGACGATTTAGTTAGATTCGAATGGAAAAGGATTTTTGTTGTTTGTAACCACTCTGGGGATTTAGGAGATGTTTTTCCAACACAATTTTATGTTAAGATTTACTACTCGTACATTCTTGTAGGTATACAAAGTGGTTAGGATGATGGCTTGTATTCTTAAAATTATATCTGTAATATTTTAGTAATATGCGATGATCGTAACATTTGTTTCAGTATCTGTGGCCCTACTTTGAAAGTCGATTTTCACAATTTATCTTTCTTAGTAATGCCCTTTCATATAATATCTCAAAGCTTTTATAAATTACAGACTAGACGCTGATGCTTAACAAAGTACACCATGGATTTTCTTTGAGGAGATAAAAGAAAGTTTCTTTTGAAGTTGTTATTTTAAAAATGACATTTACTTCGTAAAATTTACTTTGGAAGAAACGTATGTTTCGATTATGAAATTTGTAAACTTTTTTAAAATTTGGAAATATATTCTCACTCTGGGAAAAGTACATAAATTGTGAGCAATTCTGAAATTAAAATACCCAAGAGTACGTAAGACAGACGATGTGGACAATTATGTAAAGACGGACTTTTGGGTAGCTAAATAAAGCGGATGGCATAAGACTCAGATAAAAGAACTGATATCACTCTGATGGTGGAGGCGATAAACACCTTCGAATCGTCAGTAAATGTTTAATAGACTACACGGCGTAGCGTCCGTCCAAGAAGACATTTATCTTCTGGCTTAAGATCGATTCCAAAGGCGAATTTATTTGCTGGTGATGTCAGAGTTTCTGACCCTGTTACCAGAGAGTTGCTCAGTGGACAGAGGCACATATTTTACCAAAGTCATTATCAGGATACGATGGATTTTTTCTGACCCTCCCCAAGAATCCTGAAACCCAAAGTCCAGTTCCTTATTTAAGAAACTATGCTAGTAATTCAAAGGAAACATTTGTTATTGATATTACGTTTATATGGTTCAACCCTTTGTGGTTTAGTGATAAATATGCATATAACTTTTTTACATTCTTAAATATCCGCATGTTGTTTACAGTGTCTATTCACAACAAAAAATACTACAAGATCACTAATTTAAAACATAGATGTCTTGTGTTTTCTTGGATGTAGGTACATAGTTTTTAAAATTATCTAAATGTGCTTTGCCTTTTAAAATGTTAAATACTAGGGAATTCCTTTATTTGGGGTCTGTGCCTCTAAACATCGTTCATCCGAACGAAAACAACACTGTCGTTATAGGCAACTTCTCTGACATGGTTGGTAGGCGTTTAGTCTACACATATCAGTGCAGGCGTTACTGTAACACTGCATGAATACGAAGGGTGAGCTGATATACAGACAACAAACTCCCACTTGCAATTTGTTCAAGGTTGCATATGAACGACCGGTTTTAACAGGATCACTGGCTCTTTTCTGTCATCCACCATTAAATCTAATATTCCTGTCTCTTCTTCTGTACACGACAAGAGAGTTGCATTGTCTTGAGACAGAATGAATAAGATTTTAAATCACAACGACGTGCATTAAAATTCCTGAGCTTTGAAGGATGTTTGAATTTACTCCCGACGAAGTGCTTTCTGGTAATAAATTTAACTCTCTGAAGTGCGAACCAGTGTTAGCCTGCTTCTGCAATACACAGGCAGAGGGCTGGTAATGTGGCTTCTGAGGAGTGGTAGGTCTTTATTGTGAGTGTTTATGTTATCCAAGGGTTCCTGACTGCTCCGCAGGAAGACTGCTTTATTACACAGTTAGGCCTGTACCCTTTTGCCTCCATGATGCGCAATTGTACACGTAATTGTGTTTCAGAGTCAGTTTAGTTCAAACAAGACTAACTTCGAAGACAGCCTAGTGTTTGCACCGTGTACACGAATGGTATACGATTTTCCTTACTTTACATATTTTATAAGCAAACCAGCAGAAGTATGCATTGGTAACCTGGGTATTTGTTAAAGTAATCCCTGCTGAAATAATAATAAAATTCTCTCTTTATTATGACTTTTGCTAATATATATTTTTTGTTGTTCGATCAGCGTTATGTTATTTACCACCGTGGTGCTGTATAGTGATTAGTGTAAAAATTAGTTTTTTTTATCAAACAACGAAACAGTAATGAAGACAGAAAAAACCAAAGTTCCTCCTAAATTTTCTGCGTTCACTTTATATATATATATATATAAAATATTTCCTAATTATTTTGCTTTTGTAACACAAACTTGTCAAAACCACATTCGTTTGAAGAAATTTTGTGTCTCTCTGCTGCAATATTAAGAAACCCCAGGACAAAATAATGAAGTGATCAATTTTCAGAATATGTGACAGTAAGATTGACGCTTAAATCACGTCAGAGCATATTTAAAGTAACCTACAAGCTCCAGGCATCACGGCTTTGGCCATCGGTTATATTGGTAACAGATGTTCTAACAAAATCTCGTTACGTCCATGAATACAAATCTAATTATTCGTTACTATGGCAACGAGAGATCACTTGAATTTCAGTCTAGCGTAATCCTTTATTGTTCAGAAAGTACTCTGTTTGTTTTATAAGTCACGTGCCATTCTCTTCTTCTACCGAACCATGAAATAACTTCGAGTGCTACTGAATTGCTTTTGAATTCAAAACTCCGTTACATAACCAAGCCTCATGTAGTTCTTGATATTGAAGTGGCTCTTGGAAATTCAATCCAATAGTGAACTTTAAAAAATGGGTGTAGCTTGTGGATTTAAAGAAAAATTTGAGACATAAAAAATATAAGAACTAGGTAGGATGTGAGGTTCTCGTGGCATTGAGTCTGAAGATGGCTGTCTTCTGGGCTGTCGCGCCATATACCGACGTTTCAGAGATCTTTGCTGCCTCCGTTATCAAGGCCATGAGTTCTGATGTTGGAAGAAACAAGGACCAGGGCGATAAGTCATGATGGTGGAGGCAGCAGGTATCTATCAAACGTTGGTAAACTTTTACCAGACTGCACAGTGCAAAAACCCAAAAGACAGTCAACTTCATTTTTAATTGATAATTTGATTAATTCTTTAAGTCTCTGGATTAATGAGATAATAAATATTTGTTTAAATCTTGTCAGTCTAATCACAATAAAATTCCTATTAATATTAAAATATTACTATAATTAACATTTAAATATTTAAAATATATTAAATGATATTCTCTATCGAAATGTTCGATTTACATTAGAACATCATTTTTACACGACATGTTTCAGTTCTAAAAGAACCATCTTCAGGTGTATAAAATTATATAAACTTAAATATAATCTCTTAAATGCAACTTTTAGTTAGATGTTTATCAGATTTCAAATGATGTTTTCTTCCAGTTTTTAATGTATTTTAATTCTCGTATTCGAAGTTGTTCTGTATATGTACGTCGTGCTTAACATGATTTTGTGTGGGTGAAAGTTTTGTTGTTGTTTTCTATCAGCCTGTAAAGTAAATAATATAAAGACTAATGAATATTAATAAATTAGAAATAGAAAATAAAATAATATATTTGATAATTTAATTTTGAAACATACCAGAAATGAAGTTGTGGAGGAGTTGGATTAAGATACATGGTTTTGTTAATTTACGTAACTTAGAATGTAACATTAATCTCAATCATTTACCACGTAGAGTAAGTACGTCGCTTAAAATGTTGGAAGACATCGTCGTATGTCTGTGAAGTCTGCACAGATGGGAAAGGTGCTAACTTGTAGCAATTGACCCTGTAGGATGTCAGTCAAATAGGAGACAAGTGCTAAAGGTCAAGGGTATAAATAATTATGTACTGGTAATTCGCTGAAACGTCAAAACCAATTTATCGACAATCTTCTCCGGAAAGCAATTAACGCGAATTTAACTCCGGAGTTGTCGACAAAGCAACGAACTTCATTGTCAGAATCAATCAAAGTGCTGATTGATATTCTGTTATGTTAAAATCAGTATGAAAGTGGCAACGGTAATAATCATTTAAGTATTATTTCATTTGTTTTGTATGAATGCGAAATTTTGTTTCTCGCCTTAACAGAATAGAAAAAAATTGTGGTAATTTGAAAACAGGGTGATATGGGCTCAAGAGAGAGGCGTTTTTTTAATGCATTTCTGTATTTGGTGTACCGAATTTCAACAGAAAATGTTTCTTTTACTGAAATCTACTGAATTTGAAACCGTGTTTAATCAGAACTTGATACTAAAGTCGATTACACAACTTGAGTATGGGTTTTATAAAATAACAGCTTTACAAATTATTGCATTCTAAATTTGTTGTTTAAATCGATTTTCTTCATCATTTTCTCTCTTGATTTTATATCCTGTCTTGCCTTGTCCCAGGTCCTATTCAGTTCAGTGCCAGACTATAGAAATAAAATAGACAACAAATCGCTATCTTATTTAAATTAAGTTACTTCACGCCTACACTTGTATTTGACAATTCAGATGAATCAGCGCTGCGGTTTGGGGCAAATCCGTGGATAGTAGACGCGGGAAGCATTATAACAAAGAAGTATTTATTTTTTTCAGACGTAGGAGTGACTTGTGCTGGCTGGAAACATATTTATATAGCCCTCAATTATACTATATTATTTTATTTTTTATAACGACAATACACTGACCTAGGAAATACATGAATTATATCATTCAGCGAAAAAAAATAATTAAGGACGAAAACCATGTTAAACGTAGTTTTAAAAAAAAATTCAATATTTTTTTTTGTAAGTGTTTAGAAAATTATATCTTCTCTGACAGGGGCCGGAAACATTCTCATATGGTGTGTTATTTTACAAAAACTGTTAAAATTGAGAGCTCATCACTTACAATTTTTGTTCTTTCTAATTTAAACCTTTATAGTAGTGTTCGTACTTACGTACTGATAAATATTTTTAAGATTTGAAGTTTCCATGTAGCCTGAAAGCAATGAAGTCTTTCAAGCTATCAGCCATCTCAGTAACGACGACGTTTCAGAGACAGCCTCTGCCTCCAACGTTATGTTTATCAGTCCCTGATGATAGAGGCAGAAACAGTCTCCGAAATGTTCAAGAATGTTTCCATATTGACATGTTTGTCACCCAAGAAGACTGTGTTAAAGATACAATAGATTCGTTCTGCCAACTTCCCTCCACCGTGTCTGCAGAGAGATCCCATGTTGCAAGAGACAAAGATGCTCCACTGATTGCAACGTCAGAACATGTCTGTCTGTAGACTCCACGTATTCTTAATCTGAAAGAATGTTGTTATCTGACTTGAAGACGAGTGAAAGGGAAATATTGGAAACTAGACTTTGTTACTAAAATTTTTACTTGTATAAATTAGTTCAGTTTCTTGGCTTTAATAGCTAAACGTGGTTTTCAGGTATTTAACACTCTTGATTTGTAAAAATTTTGTGGGTACAGTAATGTTCAGAAATAAAGACGTGGAATAAGACACAGATTGAAGAAAAATAAACAAAGACGAAACGAACAAGGAAAGAACATTTATTGTAGTATGAAATATAGACTTATGTTTTCAAGTAAGATTGTATAAATATTGTTGTGCGGGACTGCATAACAATAAATTCGAAGGCAATGAACGTTCCCTCTGCAAGGACCAGCCAGATCTCGTTCTGCATGCGCTTCAAAAATCAATAAGTAATTTAAGGTACATTCATCCAAATCTAAAGGAGCTTTCAATTTGTTCACTGCAGCGTCCTCTTGAATTCTCTTTGAACGACTGTTCATAAATGCCTCTCTGAGCATTATACCCTCCGTCTGGAGGTATTCTGAAAATCGAATCCAGTGATAATGGCAGAGTGCTCTGTGATGGAAGAAAACGTTTACAAACGTGTACAGAGCTAGGCGATAGTCTGACAGCTAGTCTATTGTGACTAGCGACTAGTATAGCCACTCAATGCAGTTACTCACACTAACATACACACACACATACTTGGAACATCGGCTTACTGCATTTAGCGGCCGTAACTTTATAATACAGCGACCAACAAATGACTGTCGAAAGGTTTGTGACAATCAGTCGGCGTATCTCAATCAGTAAAGTGATTGGCTGGGGATCAGACGACTGGTATTTGATTTCCGTCACAGGACGAAATTTTTATCTTCGCAATTGTATTTGTTTTAAATCTTGTCAGTCTGATCACAATAAAATTCCTATTAAATATTAAAATATTACTATAATTAACATTTAAATATTTAAAATATATTAAAATGATGTTCTCTATCGAAATGTTCGATTTACATTAGAACATCGAACATTTCGATAGAGAACATCATTTTAATATATTTTAAATATTTAAATGTTAATTATAGTAATATTTTAATATTTAATAGGAATTTTATTGTGATCTGACTGACAAGATTTAAAACAAATATATATTTATCAGAATATGACGCAACATTATCATCTTCGCAATTGTGTCCAGTGATTTTACGATTTAAAAGATATATATTTTTTTTTGGTTTATTTGGTTTGAATTTTGTCCCAAATGTAACAGTCTGCATCTTTGTGAACGGCAGTATCAGCGTTATGACCTTATGTGCATCCCACTGATTTATGTTGTTTGCTCAGGTATCTTCGATTATGCAAATATGTTTGTATACCCTTCTGACAAGATGGCTTCGATGTATTTAATGTTCAAGGCTTTGTCGCTACAATTAGCATAATATATTAGTTGAATTCTTAAGGCGTCGCGGCTTAATACTAATCTCAAAAATAAGCAAAACTATGTGTATCTTTCAGTACAATTCAGGGCCAAATAAGGCTGGAAGTAGAAATAAATCTCGAAACGTCGTGTGTATCTATTCAGTCATAGAGAATGGAAATGTGTAACGTAAATGAGATGTCAACTCGTTTCTAACTCGACTTATTCCTGAGTGTGTATTGAATGAGATCCTAGAGTTTCGACTGAGATGATAACACAAAACTGTTTGTGTTACTGAATTGTCTCAGTACTAGATAAGAACGTCGTATTAATACGTAGTTGTAGTATCATTTCGTAGGGCTTCTACAAACATGCGTTATCTTAATTTGTTTTCACAAGGTTACGGGACGATCAACATTTACTATCCTACATGTGACTTCTCATTATAACAACTCTTTAAATTTCAGATTTAGAAAATGCTTCAAAATAATTTTATATTTAAATATATTATATCTAAGTCCATGCTAGCAGAAACCGAGGTTTCGTCATCGTTAATACAACAGTTCATGTTTAACTACGACACTGAACCGTGTTTATTCACTTGTCAGCTTCACAGTCTGTTTTAATATTATCCTGATGTTCTCGGAATTCAAAATTGCCGTTTTTCAAAATACTTCATCATAATTATTTACATATTTTTCTCTTATTATATTTATCCTTTATGGGTTACATGCTTTGTACGACCACCGTTCTGTCCTGCAACACCAGAAACACGAAAGGATACGTTCATGGTAACTCAACATCAAATATCCCCCCCCGTAATTTCGCCATATTTGAACAATAAAAGCCCTGAATTGTATTATTGAGGCTGTTTTTTTTTGGAAACAGTTTTTTCTTAAGGCAACCGCAAAGGAAGTATTCGCAGAGGTTTACGTCCGGGCTGTTGTGTGGCCACTTCTGACCACATCCGTGGCGAGCAGGATATCGGTGGATTGAAGAAAAAACCATTCATACCAATGAAAGGGAGCACATCTACAGGACCGCGTAAAATCCCGTTTAACTTTTCTTTTTGTAGTGATAAAAAAATGAACCATTGGAACTAGAGGCATGTAAAATAAGACATTAAAATAGGCCACGAACATTATTAAAATTTGTATGAAGCATTTCTCTTGAATGTTACAAATTTTAAATATTGAGACAGTGGTTAGATATGAGGTTATGATTGAAAATATTTATGTAGTGGAGATCAATGTTAGTGGGAATAAGTTTATGTACAGAGTTGAGTGATTATTAATTTGTTATAACTGTTACCCTATTTATAAAAGCAGTCAAAGAAATAGAAGGTAATTGACTCTGTGTATAAATTATTGTTACGAACAGCTTTGCTAATTACAATAGTAGGTTTCATAATACTCAGTCGTGAAGTTTGTCTCAGTAGACCTACGTTATTGTAACAATTTAATGTAAATTTCTAGCGGGAAGTTGTCGAGTTGAATCGTTAACAAATTGATGTTAGATTGAAATCCCCATGTAACAGTAATAACCGCTGTGCTATGTGCCTTAGTAATGTAATTTTAAACTAATGAGCGTCTAATTCAAATAGAATTTCAAATGGAATTATTCTGCGTGCTAACTAACAAACAACGGTATACGTCAGCACACATGGCTAACACAATTAAAGTCGCGTTAGTTGAGGCGTTCTGTTGCGATCAGGTGTATCAGTAAGGAATCAAACGCCGATTACACAAGGAATACAAATATTTTGCCCACAAAATTGTAATGGATTGTCTGAGGAATGTGAGAGAGCAATTTATGACAACACGCACTACGTCTGGTACGTGCCTACCTCAAGTATGACAACTGTGTCATAGTTCAGTTGCTGGCTTCTCACCGCGGAAGCCCTGGTTCGCTCCCAGCGCGGTCCATGTGGATTTGCGGTGGACGAAGGGGCATTGGGACGGGTTTGTTCTTTTCCAGAGTCCTTCGGCTTTCCCCCTGTCAGTATCATCCATCCGCTATTCTATATTTTATAATGTGTCATCAGGGCGGAGGGCGACCGCATTTCCACAGAGATAAAATTTTACCCCATCACAAAATTTAAAAATAAGAAAAAACCTTAATTATGCTAACACTTAAGCCTGATGGCGTGTTACAGAAGCAAGAGTCAGATCCGAATATAGAGTTGTACTAATTTACAAAGTAAGTATTTAAAATTTAAAATTTAAAATTTTTAGTTTCCAAAGTACAAGATTTGTGTTCATAGACAGACAGCCTTGATGACAGAGGCAACACGTACCCCTGAAACGGCGGCATGGCGTAACACCCCAGAAGACAGCCATCTTAACCTATTATCTCGAATAAGGGTTTTATTTTTCTCACTCTGCATATGCAAATTAAAATATGCCCCCAAAACTTTCAAAATCGTTTTAAAACGCTCGTAAGTATAATGTTATCTAAGTAATCTCTATATTTAACACGGCGCCGATAAATAACCTAGGAACCAGCGTATTTGGGCAGCAATATCATATTAAGTTGGGAAATGAGAAATATTCATAATTTTAGTCTGAGAACCTGAAGGAAAATATCATGTGGTAGACATTGACGTAGATGGTAAGATAATAACAACATGGTTCTTGAAATGTTGTGAGAGATATGGACTGGACTCATCTAATCCAAAATGGGGACCAGTGGCGGGGCTCTTGTGAACATCGTAATGAACCTCAGGATTTCATAAACCGTGCGGAATTCCTTTATTAGTCGAGTGGGTATCTGTGCCTTACAAGAAGGACTCTGTCCGCTCTTTGGATCTATTTATTAGTTCTGTGACTCTGACAGTAGGTATCTTGTGCACGTGGAGGAAATAAGGTAGTTAACAAGAATCATAGAGCAATGCATTAACTTTGTGTCAAGCGATGAAAATAATTGTTGGCGATAATAAACGCGTACCTTTACGAGCTCGAGCGGAAATAACTTCATGAAAGCAATGATATATCATTTAAAGCTACTGCGTGCTTCCTGGTGAAACTTTGCCATAATCGAGGCCCCTAAAAGTGAAATGGAGGAATACCTTGTGCTCGACGTGAAGTTCCAAGTGATATTGTTACAAAATCAAAGCGGAAGGTTTTCCGTATTGGCCATATGTGCAAAGTTTGGAGCCGAAACTCGTGTTGGCTAAAGCTGTGGTTCTGATTGGCTCACTGGGACAAGTTAGAATACAGTTGAATGCTCTCGAGAACACTGTCTGCTTCGTGGATGGCTTGATTGCGTAGAAATAAAATATAACTGCAGTTTAAATGTCGTTTAAATATTTTTAAAATCTGTTAAATTAATTAAAAATCTATGAAGCTAGAAATATGTTCCAGTTTGTTTATTTGAAAGTGATGCATTAATATAAAGTAAGGGTAGGTAAAATGCAACATAGATATTCTGTAGGCTACAATGTTACTGTTTGTTTTATGATAACTTTTGGTATTAACAGTGTAAAAAATGTGACGAAGTTTGATGTTCACAGACAGAAAAGTTCAACATCAAACGGTAGAGAATGAGGGTAATTTTATCGTACGCAGAAATGCAATATTTCAACTGAAGCACTATTCGAAACTTCACCATCTCTTTCTACAAGATAGAGGGCTGATTTTAGGAATAACAGCTAAATGAATTAAAACAATGGACGCTAAACCACAATAGCCCGTACTCTTCTTTATTATGTATAGTCGGCACGGGAAAAAATATACTAGGGTGAGAGCAAGAGTGGTATAAAGGAGAGTCAGACATCTCGAAATTCTTCTGGAAGTATTAAAACGTAATTAACGGAAGGAAAATAGTTTTTGAGAACTTAAACGTCTCTCAGCTTATCAAGAAACTTCTCATCATTTATGGAACCCGAAGGTTCATTATTTTGTTTAAAAAAACTCGTCATTGGTCCCTATCGCAAGACAGATGAGTCAATGCAACACACATGCTATTTTATTAAGATCCATTTTAGTGTTAACAAACCATCTGTACCTACGTTCTCAACTTGTCTCTTTCCTTCAGATTTTAAGACTAAATTTGTGAATTTTCTCGTGTTTACCCCCTCCCTCTCATCCCATTTGAGATGATTACCCTAAGAATATTTGACAAAGTGAACAAACATTATTATTATGCAATTTTCAGCATCAATAAATTAAGTAAACATAAATAAATGACAGCAAAGAAACGTAGATATATTATGAAAACATTTTACAGGCTTTAAGTCACCCCCTCCCTCTCATCCCATTTGAGATAATTACCCTAAGAATATTTGACGAAGTGAACAAACATTATTATTATTATGCAATTTTCAGCAACAATAAATTAAGTCAACATAAATAAGTGTCAACAAAGAAACGTAGATATATTACGAAAACATTTTACAGGCTTTAAGTAGCCTCTAATGAAGTATGTTTACTTAACTTCTGGCTATAAGTGAGTAAAATGTCACGACTGTTATAAATGCGCCGGTAGTATGAGGTAAGCCTTTAGCCAGAAGCCATTTATCCATGCTTTTAGTCGTGTCCTGTATCTCTGATTAGCTTCGCCGTACCTATTCTCTCTACACGTGTATCAGAATCACTCATGAAGTTAACCGATGCTTCGGACGCAATCGAGCTGAGCTGCCACTTTGTTTCGGGGTATGTAGTTACATTACACTGTGCAAATTGGCGTAGTAGCCTAGTATATGCTCTGTACATATTTTAATAAATCGTTTTTTCTCTGTGATTTTGCTTACATTATCGTAGTTTATTATATCTGAATCTGCGTATAATTTCCTCTAGTAAATGTCGAATTCGAAATATAAATTCGATATTTTTGAAATATAAACTATATATAGCATTTGTATTTTCAGAGATCTAAGTTGACCTGAATGTGAGATTTCATCTACGTCTAGGTCTCCTAAGCGTCTCTCATTGTATCAAATCTAAAACTTCTTGACGATGGTGAAGAGTCAATTGAATAAAATTTTTGGATATTATCCATCGTCTAGTAAATATAAAACGTAAAACGACGTTTCGGAGATGGGACTCTATCTCCGTCTTCAGGTTCCTACACAGTTGGGCCCACTAGATAGAGCTAATCCCTATCTCCATTTACCTTCAGATTTTACAGTTAAAATACTGTATGCTTTTCTGGTCTTTAAGTACATTTTTAAACGTCACGCCCATCTCATCTCTCTTGTTTTAATCATCCTAATATTATCTTTTGGAGAGTACAAAGTATACATCTTCTCGCTATGTAATTTTTATTCAGTCTCCTTTCACTTCTTGTATCTTAGATTCAAAATATTCTGTTTAAAAACTCTTTTAGAGTTTTTAAACAGCCATAATTTCCGTCTTACTTTAAGAATAAATTTCGGAACTGCACAAGGAGAAGTAACTTTTGATGTATGTTGTTTGAAGTGGAACAGGAGATTTTATTATGCATTTAAAGATTTCCCCTTGCATAAACGGGACTGTCTAACAAATGCAAGATTTCAATGGCCTGTATACTCAGTAAGAACTGGGGGCCTGCACGAATTCAAGAAAACATCTGGGAAGCGTTTATGTCCGTATTTGGCAAAGTTGCCCACTTAGGGCAAAGAGGAAAGCGTAATCGATCCAGACGCGCAGTAGAACGGTAGGAAAACGTCGCACAAATGGAACTTGGGGAGGAATAATGTATGAACTCCAGAGTCCAGCACATTCTACCAGCTCAGGGGAAAACGAGGGGGAATTTAGTAAATGCGTTGTCACTAACCGAGTCATGTCCTTTTTGAATCATTTAGGTCTTGGTTCTATCTCTGTGCAAAATGGGATCACGACATTGGAGGAATATATGTGTTCGTCTAATGTATAAAGTTTTGCAATTTTCAGCGAGATTTATGTAGGGTAAACCATGTTAACAACTTTTGCAGCAAGATTTATATATGGTAAATGATGTTATGAACTAAATGAATTGTGAATACTATAAAACAAAGCAGACGTCTGATTTATACCAACGCTGTTCTCTGAATACTATTCGTGTGCGCGAAGAACAGCTTTAAGAATTAATTATCCTACATGTCTGTGCCATTTTAAACAAGAACCATCCATTCTTCTCCCAAGTAATTGCTGTTTTGCAGTTAGTGTCACTTAGATACAGGTACACAAACAATGAACTAAATTTCTTATCCTTAGGTTTTCGCGGTTGGAGCACCTTCCGTGTAAAAATTCCTCGATGCTAAAGCTACATCAACCTCTTCTTAGGTCTGTTGAAGAGTCAGTTACATTATAAATATTCCACAATTTATAGCAGTGAAATCAAGAGTTGCATTGTGTCTTGTCTGGTGCACTTACGCCCTTGTTCCACGCGGCTGCCTCAACTGGTTGCTGTGTGTTCTGAAGGGCTTGTGTTATTGAATTATCGGGAACAGAAAGCGATACCAACTAGGCTTATTGCAGACGTGTGGTTGGTCTTGCTTACTCATTGATGACCAGAACAGGGATTTCTGTAACAGGATGAACAAAATTGTTTTACATGGTTCAGGGGAACCAATTTCTCGTGTCAACTCATCCCAAAAGCATCTGATTCGTAACTGGTTCATCCTAATAACAGTCGTGAAGAGTGAAAATTATGAAGCTGCTTATTATTCCGTCTCCCCTAACCTCCTTTTGCTTTATTTATCTTAGGTTAAAATATTCTTCTAGGCATTTTGTTCTGAAACACCCTGAAGAAGTTGTATTGTCTTTTGGGAAGAGATATAAAATTTGAATTTCATATAAAGTGACAGGTAAAGTTTATATTTTGTATATTTTAATATTTAAGTTTGTTAGTTAGGATACAAGGAGGTAAAAGTTACAGTCTATTATGATCTTCAACTATTCGTGGATTAAATTTTCATTTTTATGTCCTTTAAAAAATATTTTAACTTCTAAATATTTTTTTTGAGAATTAATTGACTTCCTATCAGTCGTGAAGGAAACTACTCTGAAAGTAAATAAATGAGTAGTTTAATGCGGAAATACATGAGTCGAGGTGACTTGAGCGAAATGACGCACTATCGTAGGGGTGGGAAAATAAAAAATATTAATCAACGAACAGAAATACTTTAGTACCCGGGATGAAAAATGCATTGGATATGAACCGGATTACGAAGGAAAAGTATTTGAATTTTACTGATTCAGTTACATACATCAGATATCATCATCTTTATCACACTGTTTTAGGGTATGTGTGTGAATGAGTCAGGGTAATTTGTGAAAAATATATTTAAAATTAAAGAGGTGATACTATAAAATCTTCCTGAAGATGTCGTCTGTATTACACGGTGATTATGATTGTTATGAATGTCCCTAACGCAAATAAAACAAGGGCTTTTGAAGCTTTACTAGGGATGTAATAGAGTATCATACATCGGAACAATGTCCCTAACGCAAATAAAACAAGGGATTTTGAAGCTTTACTAGGCATGTAATAGAGTAATATACATCGAAATGAACTTATTCAATATTTAACAGTTTTACTTGGTGTTACATCTGATCCATCGTTGTGGTGTGGAAAATATTACAGATACTGGCTCGTTCTGTTTTTCGCTTTCATGTCAGTACACGTGTCCTGTGATGGAGAGACGCTATGAACACATGCGTCCGTATATTAAATGCATGAACTGCAGAAAACAGTAATTTTGTTAGATGAATTTTATGGGCATATGAAACGCGGTAACACGTTTGAGAGGAGAACATAAATCACATGAAAGTGTTCAGGAAATTATCTGGACCTATGAAGAAAAGAATGAATTTTGGACGTTACGTAACGAGGAACTTAATGGTTTATTCAGGAAGTTTATTGAAGGAAAAAGAGACTAACGCAATGTCTATTTTTTCATGATTTCTTACGAAGGAGCCAAAATGAAACACGTATGATTGTAATAAAATGGATAAATTATGATCTTGATAAAGGTTTTTATATTTCTTTCTTTCTTCCGCAGTTAAAATTTGAATAGTACCGATAGTGCCTTGAATGAGGTTAAGACGGCTTCTTCCAAATCCGTTAGGCTAGTTATTTAATAATTATCTTATCACTGGACGCTATATATGCTTTATCTAAGCAGTAAAAGGCTTTATTAAATAAAGAATAAATAAAACGCATAAAGAAATTGTGTCGCGATGCAATATAGAAAAGTGCAATGACTAGCAAGAACGGGTTGAGGGGAACATGCCTCCCCTCCCACCGCCGAGGAGTTCGCATTTCTCCCACCAAAGAGGATTGGTAGTAGTGTGTCATAAGCTAGCTAGTTCGGTCAATCTGGTGCATAACAAATCAAGTTGTCTAACCTTTTTTACCTTCCTTGTTTTTCATCTGTTTACCCATAATTCAATGTCACATACTGCGCTGCTTCTTCTGGCGAGACAGTTCTGTGATTGTGTTTTGTTTCCGTTCTCATGTTTCGCAATGAAACCTTGTCTCGCGTCAGATTCAGTGCGTAAAACGAAATATAAACTATACCGGAAGATTCCTTTGTGTGCCGAAAGTGTGCTGTGATAATAATTAGTGATTATAATTTTCGAAATGTTTGAAGTTGCGTGTAGTGATCAAATCCAAGTCCCGTGTTCGCAATTTGAGTCCATTGTGTTATTTGCTGTCTTCGCAGTTGTAAACAGTGAAACGGAAGCCATCATTGGAAGGTAAGAATTTTCTTTTAAATTCTGATACAGAGTTAGTTACTCGACGTTGTGTTGACTACTCTCTAGCATCCACTGCAATTGTGAAGTGTTTTTATAAATATTTGAGAGGGAAATATGTTTTAAGTATTTATGACTCAAAATAACTTTGTTGATGAAGCCTGCCTCTTCGTAATTCTGCCTGTTTTATACGGTAGATTAAGGGTGCTCATAGCATAATATTTGAACCGAAGAGGGATGTAATGAAAAGAGTTTGAAAAAGTGCATAATGAAAAGCATCATTATTCTTATATTTCATCAAATATTATTAGGATTATTAAACCAAGAGGCATGCTATGCACGGGGTATGTATCATACAGGGGGGTGGGAGGGGGTGGAAGGACACCAGTTGGAAGACCTGGGTGTAGATGGAAGGAAAAATGATCTATTAAATGGATCGAAAAGGAGTAGGGTCGGATGGTCTGGACTGGATTAATCTGGCTTGGGATAAAGATTTGTGGCGTGCTTTTGTGTGCACGGTAACGAACCTTCTAGTTTCTTAAAGTTGGCGAATTTCTTGATAACCGAAGAGACTATCAGCGTTTCAAGAATTACCGTTCTCCGTTGAGTCATTTATTAACAATGTAATGCATGTATTTATTTGTAGTGGCGTAGAACAGGGGTGTACATAATACAACCAAGGAGAAATTATATTTACGCATTGGTATTTATATGTTTGTAAAATTGTCGTTTATGAATATGTTGCTTATGTATTTTACGGAGAAATTTTCACGAACAGAAGCTTTGGGTATTAGTATACTATTTACTAGTTAGTTTTAATAATTTTCGTGACTTCTTGAGAACACTCACAATTTAGGATATCGAGATCTAATTAATTATAAATAACGTTCTTTATGTTTCATGATGCATTTGTGCAGTATATTCTTTTAGTGATAATAGTTTATAGTTATTTAACAGTTTTTTTAAATACAGAAATTTTATTACGAGGATTTTCGCCCTTTGGCCCCTTCTTCGACCAGATGAAAGTAACTGCCCACTCCTGGCACAGATTTCATAAGAGCAATCACGATTTAAAGTATTATTTGTACAGCTGTGGCACTGGCAGCAATAACATAGCTTGATCCTTTAACCACAGTTTCATTACTTTATTTATTCATTCATGCATAAAATAAAAAAAATCGAAACGCGTGTTAGCCACTTTTGCACATTGCATTGGCGTTGTACAGTACGATTATCACAGATAAAAATCTATTCTTAAATGACGTATCACAATATAACACATCGTAGACTTACATTCAGTTGAAGGTTACGCTCGTAACAACGCTACGACACGTGTTGGGCTGGAGCCGGGTAACGACGTATTTTTTCCTGACCTGTTCTGATGCGTTACAGTGTATGGAATATCATTGAACCACAAAAGTAAGACAGAAGACTTGATAGTTTTTCTTTCAAAGCTCATTAATAAATGTAATCAGTATCATTCCAACCATTGTGATGCGTAAATATCTGAGATATGGAACCTTAACGACTGAATAACTTTTATGCGTAGAAATGACCTCGTTTGCTACAGAACATTTCCTTTTTTGGGGGGGGGGGGCAAGAACGGACGTTTGGACCAAGTCGAAAGACGACCCACCGCTCTTGGTCTCAAAACATTTTCGTATAAAACTTTCAAAATATGAAGCTCAACTGCTGAATGCTTGTTTCTGCAACTCGGTCGACTGTTTGTCTCTGTCCAGTCTGAGTAGGCTTCTGAAATATTACCCGCGCCTGAAGCCATACATCACATGGTAGAGTCGTGGGAAGGTTGGCTGTTCGGGGAATACACTTGTGTGCGGTTGGGGCTTTGATATTGCGTGGACATGCAAGGCGTCACCTACCAATGCAAACGCAAAAAAAAAAAGCACTTGGCACGTGCTTGAAACAGTTTGAAAAATGAAACTGGCTGAACTGATGCTCGGTTTGGCACACGTTTCTTGAACATTGATTAATTTTATTCCTCTGATAAACCTACATTTCTAGGCTTGGACACACAATTCTCTGATTCTTGGTTTATTTAAAAACGGTTTCTGAACTGGCAGATTATGAAGAACCAAATGATTAGATGATTACAAAGAGTGGTATAGAAATGATGTGGAAGCTGTCGTGGCCGAATTATTTTATCTCATCGTTTTGCTGGAGGAACTGAAGAAAATTACTAAGTTTTTCAGGTTATCCTGTCTTATTGTTGGGTTTCAGACCCAAAAACTTGGTATATAATACTGTTATTTTAACACTTTAATTTTTCTAGAACATTTATGGTATGGATCTTCACCATTTAACGCAGTGTTTCTAAAACCTTGACCACGTATCATCACGTTAAAACATGTACATTTGAGTATTTCGCGTCGTTTGTTTATGTAAAGTTGTATGAATCTAATGTATCTCGTATGTTGTTTGTCCTTATAATTTTAGGGTCGAGAAATATTATCCAAAGAATAAGATAAGTAAAATTAGAATATTTTATGACGAATAATATGAAAATTATCGTACTAATCATAAATTTACTTTTTATGAAATCGTCGAAAATTGTTATGTAGAGAATTTAATAGCGCGAAAGAATAAGTACGATTTTCATGAGGTTTGAGATATTTGACTGAGGTGAGAATGATTACGGACTTCTTGGGCAGTCTTTTATTTGGTTAACAACAAGTATGAATGGCCTCCAGCTTCAGGGTAGATGGTAGAGACTCCAAGATGCAGCTATAAAGAAATAACTAATATGTCTGGCTAATGTGATGTTGGCATATACAATCCAGCACGAAATGTGACGTCTGTTTACCGTGGTATATTTCAGTCTATTCGGCGAAGCTACCTAGAACTATAAATTAATAATTATACTATTTATTGATTCGTTTCTGTTTATAATTTCCTGCCCAATTTAATGGTACATTCCTGTCAATAATTTCCACTGGTATACATTCAGACTACGTTACGTTTATGAGATATAAGTTGGAAGTTACACATCGACGCCGAGTTTGTGATTATTAAAATGTGTGTTGGATTAAAAATGAAACTGTTAGTAATTGGAAATTAGCCTCTTGGTCTTGCTCGAAACACACTGATGTAAAGAGTCCAGTAACAACAACGTAACCCACAGAACTGTGTGAAAAGAACAAATCTTCAGTCCACGAACGTGGATCGATTCTTGCAGACTGCATGTTAGCCAACCGGAAAGGAACCAGACGTGAAGTGAGGATTCTTTTTTTCACCGACAGAAATAAGGCCAGGAGCTAATCCACTGACTATATTGATCCGACTGAAGCGATTTTAAGGATAATATCATGATTTTCCTTCGACAGAATAATAGTAACATATTTATGTGCATTTTAGAAAGACCCATTATCAATAAACAAGGCATATTTCCATCGCCATGAATTAAAATTTCTCAAGTTACATACGGTATTTAATTCTGTGTGTAATTTTTACTGGTACAGATTTTTATTAATTTTGATAGGTTATGAGATTCATGATACAGGGGAAGAATAGGTTCAGGTCAGCCTCGTGAAAATATTAGGGGGAAAATGAACAGAATAAAGGAAGAAAATAAATAAAAAAACAAATGAAAAAGTAATTTAGAAGGGAACTAAAACTATCTGGGAGTAGGTGAAATTTTAGGTTATCTTCGCGGCGAGTAAGAAGATGGCTGGCTTCTGGGATATTGGAAAGTGCAGTATGGTGGACGTTTACCAGCGTTTCAGAGGCTCTTGCTGCTTCCTTCATCGCCCTGATGATGGAAGCAGGACGAACCTCTGAAACGTCGATAAACTTCCACCAGACTCCACAGCTAAACTTCCAGAAAGACAGCCATTTTCTCTGGGAATAGGTTTATAGTCCCTAAGACTGGATATCAGTAACAGTACCTGTGCCATAGAATCCGAACCAAGGACTGGTCAAATCAGTCATTATGAGGCTTCAGTTGTATAGCCTTGTCACTGTTTTAATTACGTTGATTTATAATCAGACCTTAACGTGTGTTTGATAGTGATCTGAATGTTATTTCATGCATTTAATTTAATCCTTTATAGCAGAAGACCAAGCAGACATATTGAATTTTAAATCTAGTAGAAGTCTCATCGTATTACCTGAATGTTAACAATTTTATACCAAACGCCCTAAGCTAATTTATATTTATGCATTAATAAAAATAGTTAGAAAATTAATTTACAAACAAGAATGAGGCAAAGGAATAGCTGCAGATTGGAATTTCACTGTTGAGTGATATTTCGCTCAAACTTCCAGGCTCCAACATTGTTATTTATCGAAAGTTGTAAAAATAAAGGTATTCCATCGTGTAGTTTACATAATTCCAATTTGTGTTTTGATACCCCAGGGATTCCGTGTTAAATATCTCAGAATAGTTAATTGAAATGTAATTTATGTGCATAATGGGTGGAGAGATTCATTTGTAACCAAAATGAAGAGGTGTTTGTTCGTTATTTACCAATCCCTCGTATGATGGCTTGAAGCTGTACATCGGCACCGGATTAATACTCGCTTTATATGTCAAAGATCCGTTTCCTGTACGCTCAGTATGTCTTTGTCCTATGTTTAAGCTTCATGTTTATAGAAAAATAAAAGAGTGACAGCTCGTGTGTTTATCAGAAAGGAGATATGAGTTTATATTGGGGTATGCGTTGAGCCGAGACTATGAACAAGTCTGATGAGTAAAATACGGGTCGCTAGTCAAAGGGAATGTCATATTACGTAGCTTATATCTTACCGAGTGTCAATTTTCTTCAATTATATAGACACAGCTGCTTTTGAGCGAGGAAATGGTAGTCCATGGTATTTGTATAAAAAGGAGCGTACGGTCTGAGGTGATTACTGTATCCAGCTGACACGACGTTGGTTCGATTAGCGTTTGATACAAGATATTTGTATACTCTTTTACAGTTGACTGATCCCCTATCAGGGGAGTCATCGTGTTCGTCCGAATACGAAATAACGTTACCATGTAGGAAGTTATTATTTAGCATTTAAGTTTGTTTTGAACACTTTTGAGTATGAAGGCGGCTCACACGATGTATAAATTGTTCTTAAGAATTTATATCGAAGTCGGAGTAGGTACATTTTAACGACTCCGACTTCGACTCCACCTAAAATTGCTTCCGACTCCACAGCCCTGGTCGTGTCCGTGACATGACCTTGATTTGTACGCGAACTTAACGATATATGAGTATGTTTACCAAGATATATATGTTTCTTGAGAATGAAGTGTGAGAAAAATTCGTTTTCTAATAACTTTGAACTTTAATGACATTGACAAATACGTGACAAAAACATACATATCCCATAATAACAGAAGCTAAAATGATACAAACCTAACCACACAACGCAACTTAAGGGATCAAAATATAACCTAACACATCCCACTTAAACCTAACCTAACCCAACCTAACCTAACCTAACCTAACCTAACCTAACTTAACAATGCGACAAAGATCATGGCGTTGCCTTCGAAATACGCCTAACGTACCACAGATATTGAAGTAAAAACCGACGCCGAGAGTCGCGACGCTACTAGCCGCGAAGCCATCATTGTATCACAAGTGTCCGTCTCAAACAGTTGGGAACACAGTGAGAGCTATTTAGTGAAATCGACGCCAACCATCACGACGTCTTAAAATAACACCATATGTTCATCAGATGTGACCTGTTGACAGCGAGGACTAAATTAGAAAACCGACGCCGGGCGTCGCGACGCCAAAATGGCGTCAAACCCGTTAAATTACGGTGGGCGCGATGAATTATAGTCGGCGCCGATCAGAGGGACTAAATACGTCGTGGCGCCTGAGCCCGAAAGTGGGGAGCGTACAATATACACG
>NW_019060650.1:13233-26104 GCF_000696155.1 Zootermopsis nevadensis | reverse complement strand
GTATCGCTCTTGCTTTTAAAGCCCAACAACTGAACATGTGATTTCGTTCTGACTTTTAGGTTCCTATTTGATTCACCGACATTTCCACGAGACTCACACATTTTTAATACACAAGAAAGTATTTCAAATTTTTTAAATTAAACTGAATAATTGTAACCTAATCTAACTTTTTATGCTGCTGATAAATAATGCAATAACTTAAAATGGATCTAGGTCTCTGGAGTCCAGCGCACAGACGTGGAGACATGGCGGGCCGATGGATCTCCGCGATGGCACTGGAGATGGTCTGCACGTGTAGCAGCCTCGCGTCGGAGGAGCAGACCTCAAGAAAACCAATTCTTAGAGTCCAACAAGATTTGTTGAAGAGAAAAGTTTTAGCATCTATCCAAAACAAGAAAAAGTACGTGGCGTTTCTTGGAATTCCGAACGCCAAACCTCCTGTCGGCGACCTCAAGTTCAAGGCAATGAGAAGATGATAATATGAACGTGAGTTTTACATTGCGGTCTGCATTCTGTGAAAAGTACATAAACAATTCGGAGCGTCGTATTCAGAAAATATTGCGGTGTCTAGAGCTAAAGTGCCACCCAAATTACCTAAAGACCTTAGAACCTAAAATGTCACATCGTACATAAAGTAACTAACATTGCCTTGAGAGACGAATTGAATGATAAATATCGACGTCTTACTCTTTACAAAACGTCGTGTTCCGTAAGGCGTCTAGTTACTTAGTTAGTTAGTTAGTTATATGTCACATTTAAAGCTTTGTAATTTTGTATTGAATCTCAACAGGCATTCTACAACAAAGAAACAAACTGAATCTATGGACCCGAAGCCCTACTTGAGAATCTATCAGTAGCCCAGGTGATTAAATGCCTCGCCTTTTAAAAAACATAAAGTTTCATGCCCGTGTTTACAAGACCCCGCCTCTAAGCCACATCCACAAACAGCTGTAGACAATCCACACCTTCATTCTCCACCCTCTAACATCCATTTTAATACTGACGTAGTTGATTAACACGTGAAGTAAGGACATAATAGACGTCAATTCATATGAGAAATGTTTCATCCCCTTTGATGCAGAAACCTGTATTTCTACACGGCTGATTGTCTTTTCTTACTTGTTCGTTGTCATGAAATCTCACGGCGGAGAGGAAGAAGAAGAAGAATATCTTCTGGGCGTTGCGCCGTAGAAACTGAGTGGCATTTCAGACGTACTTACTGCATTTTTTACTTGATGGAGGCAGAAGCACCTCTGAAACGTCCGATAATTTCTAAGAGACAACATCCCAGAAGACGTAGGTGGTTTTTGTACTAATTTTTAAGTGCGGTTGTACCAGAGCGACAGTCAATTGAACTGGAGAGAGAAATAGAATCCATGTCCAAAACGTCTTGGTTTTAATATTTAAAGACAACCGACAAAGTCCAGAAGAAAGTTGGTACTGCCGGCAACATTGAAAGCTGCTGTGAGTTGCTCTGTCTGAAATATGCGCTGTGTAGTCTGGTCGACAACGTTTCAGAGGTCATACTGCCTCCATCATCAGGGCGATGAGTATGAAGATTTCTGTCTTCGGGGTTGTTGCGCTGTGTAGTCTGGTCGATGTTAACCAACGTTTCAGAGGTCATACTGCCTCCATCATCAGGGCGATGAGTATGAAGATTTCTGTCTTCGGGGTTGTTGCGCTGTGTAGTCTGGTCGATGTTAATCAACGTTTCAGAGGTCATACTGCCTCCATCATCAGGGCGATGAGTATAAAGATTTCTGTCTTCTGGGTTGTTGCGCTGTGTAGTCTGGTAGATGTTAACCAACGTTTCAGAGGTCATGCTGCCTCCTTCATCAGGGCGACTAAAAATATGAAGATTTCTGTATTCTGGGTTGTTGCGCTGTGTAGTCTTATCGATGTTAACCAACGTTTCGGCGGTCACACTGCCTCTTTCATCAGGACTATGAATACATGTTTCATTGTTAGGAGAGAATCTTTCGAGAATTTGTGCATACGTTAATTTGTTTGTGTTTTTAATAAAGTTGCGCGAGTTCTTGAAATGAGAAATTAATTCTAACCGTGAACCATTGCTTCTGTCTTCCAACAGACGTTTCTGATGCCTTGTTACAAGCTGTTGCCCTCTTTAAGTTTTCCGACAATCAAGTATTTCCGTTTGTCTTGCGCTGCAAATCCATTAATTTGTAATAGGAATTTGTTTGGTGGTTGGTGATCACTTCTTAAAGGCCGCGTAGAAACATCAGCTTTCTTTTAAGTTGTTTGTTGTCGAGAAACATTTTGACAGAGCACATAGATTTCATATTACGAACTGATCAATCAGTGGAATGTACAGCCTGCGATGTATGTTGAAATATTTGTTTTGGCTTAAAAATATCTGTAGTAATTGTTATAACCTTAATTATCTCTTGAAAGAGTCAAGGTTATGTAAGAAACGAGGTGGCCATTGTATAGCAAAAATGTTCGCTGCTTGCTTTTCGATTTTTAAGTTATATTCTGTTAAGACTATGTAGGCTCTTCACCCACTCGCAGTTAATCCGGTCCCATTCGTACTCATTCTGGGAGTTTTTGAAATCTTCAGGTAACAAAAATTCATCCACCACATTGACATTACTTACAAAATCTAACTACTGTAGGCTTGCTTGAATCAAGAATTAATGAAATCTCTTGCTGATGGGCTACAAAGGATCAGATTTGTTACGCAGCAGCCCTGATCATGAGAGCAGAGATTGTTCTCGAAACGTTGGCAGAAGATATGGTTTGTTCACTTCAGCCACCTGACGTGGCTTTGTAGCCCAAGAGTCGTTCATCAATGTCTACAAAGAATTTAAAATTATATAACAATAGTCAGTCGTGGCCTTCTGAATAGAAAACACGAGTGGTACAAAGTGGTTCTTTTTGTTTTTTTGTGGTTTATTTGGGGGGGGGGAACTGTCAATGTTTTACATGTCCTGAGACTTTTCTCCTTCTGAGATTGTTTATAGCTTAATTCATTCTTCCTACAGGAATACAGCTATAATGAAAATTTTTTTGCCCTGTGCCAACTGCTTGGACTCAATTCCCAAATAAACAACCTCCAAAATACACCCTGTACAAAATTAAGAATTCTCATGACATTTCTTGTACCTCTTAATAGGTGGACAAGAATGACTTAGTGTATATTGGATAAGTTTTTGTAAGATTCTCAAGAGGGATATCTGATTTTTTGTGTGAAATACCACAGATTTAAAGATTTCTCTCTTCTGGGTTCTTGCGCTGTGTAGTCTGGTCGATGTTTACCAACGTTTCAGAGATAATTCTGTCTCCATCGTCAGGGCGATGAATATGCCAATAGTGTGGGTGGGGGCTAGGTTTATAGGAACAGGGTTGTGAATGGAGTAGCCTGCCCCGAGCCAGTGGGAGCAGGCGTGTGAGTGGAGCGCCATATTTTAAAGCATTAATTATAATTAATACTACGAACCATGCATCTCCCAACCTGTGGTCCAGTTCACAGTGTACTTAGGTGCGGTACTTTCACAACGTTCCTGGTCTGGTGAAGTAATAAGGTTCATACATGGCTTTTTCAGTCGATAAGTACGAGGAAGTCCTGGGATTATATTTTCAATCCTACCACACACAGCCCTGGAAACAAGTGACTTTACAAATTTCCTTATATACAGACTGCCAGAATGCAAAGAAAAATTATGAATTTGCAAATATTTTTCATAAATACTGGCCAAAATTACAATCATTGCAACAAAGCTGCTTTAAAACATTCTTCAAATAACTAAAATGTTATAAGATGGAAAAAAACATAAACAGATGATAATATAAACAAAATCCTCCAATACAAAATTTTATTGAAATCAGTTCAATGGTTCTTCAGTTGTGACATGACACAGCATAAAATAGAATTTAGTTTCAAAAATTTTCAAGATACACTGCTACAAAAGAACATTTTGAAAACATGGCAATTAATGAAAATGACTATCTTCTGGGTTGTTGCATGGTGTAGTCTGGTAGTTTACCAACGTTTCAGAGGTGCTTGCTGCCTCCATCATCGGGACAATTCTTACAAATTACAGACAGAAATTGATTAATTTTATAAGAATTCACTTGCCTGTACAAATATTCGCGATGAAATAATCATCCAAGTGTAATACTCTCCAGGTAAACAGGTTCAACAAAATGTGACAGTAATGCTTCCTGCAATCCGACAACATTCCACCTGGCAATCTTGTCTGAACATGACATTGTCAGCAATCTCTCGTCCTAAAAGAAGAAGTAACTACATTCACAGAGTTGAATTATTACAATTACACTTATGATGTAAAGTGGTAGACACAAGGACGAGTAACTGCGCGGGTGCTGTTAGGCAACCACTGCACACACGCTTTATTTAATACCAGGCAGATATTAACCGTTCACAGCCTACTGGTAATTACCAGCACAATTTACTTGAACACTGTGCTCACACAAAGTGCCAAAGAACTGAAATCAAGATAATGAAGAAAATTAGTTGTAGTGCTACAATGAAGACCTTCCTGTGCACTTGCACTTAAAGAATAACACAGGTGTGATGATAAATACAGATCCAAAATGTATTTATTTGTACCATACAGAACTCTTCTGCGTCACACACTTGAGCCATCAGGAACACTGCTAAAAGCCTACATGTTCGTGGCATTGACAGCCACTGTCTGAGCTATTCTGAGTGTGCTGTGTCCCCTCCACTGAGCTGGTACATTTCACAACCAATGTCATCTCAGTGGCCAAAGATTCTTTCCGTTAAGTTTCTTTTACTATAAGTTATGATAACTAACGACATTTGTATTAAAATCCATATCTGTTCCAGGATTTCTATAAGCAGTGCTTTCCCCACTGTTTAAGAAAAATTACGAATGCTAAATGTCAGTAGAGTACTCAGAATTCTGACTCCAGAATACAGTCTGAAAGATGAAGCCCTGCACACAGGATGCAGATACTACCCCTTTAAACAATAGTGACAGGTGATGAAACATGGACTCACCACTGGGATCTGGATCCTGAATAGGAGAACATGCTGTAATAGTGCAAAGCACATTTTGTGTCCAGAAATCTGCTGGCACATAATCTTTATGTGCTCCTTAAAATCACGTGGAATAAATATGTTGCATATGAAGGCAACTAATTTGGAAAATAAAATTTCTCCATTATTTTATAGCTTCCTATAACACTCCTCTTATACCTATGTCTGCTCTATATCTTATGTTACTAGTACTTACCTGTAAATTAAAGCTTTGTGCAAACAGGATGCTCCACTTTTTAAGATTAAGACCAAGACTTACCCGTGTAATTCCATCCCAAGTTTGAATACGGGCACTTGACTTCACTGGGATAGTTCCCTCACCAGGCTCAACTTTCATCCTTAACCGTCCTTGTGCTCTTCTGTTTGGATCCTTATCTTGAGATACAGCCTCATGAGGAGAAAAGATCCTTTAAAAGACACAACAGACGTGAACATGAACAGATTCAATAATAGGCATCTGAAAAATATTTCATGATAAAGCATCCTAAATTAAAGCAAAAAGTAATACAAAAAATTCACTTCCTTTTAACCAGAATTAGCCAAAAAATGTCACAACTAAACTGTAAGCTGAACACCTTAAAGAACGCTATGAAGTAAACACTGGTATAAGGTATGTCATTTGCCTAATTCCAAGCCAATCAGAAAAGGGTTGGTTGCAAACTTTTGCAATTCATCCTTCCCAGATTTTAACTGTTACAGTTCAGTGACGAGATCTCGTGAACACAATAATAAACTTTCATCCTCCATGAAAGGTAGGAATTTCTTAACCAGCAGAAGTGTTACCAGTTTCTCAAGGCACACTTTGCTCCATGGAGTTAGAAACTGTACTCACCCTTATCTAGTGGCAAGATTAGCCATGAGTAGGGGCTGAATCGCAGCTTTACTTTATTTTCACTATACTACAAAACTTTTCATCTGAAAATGTTTTAGAAAACTGTCATAATTCAAACTTCTTAAAATGTTTTTAGGACCTATCTGGTACACGAAATTAATGAGCCTTCCCGACTACTTACACCTCTTCAATCATTGCCACTTTCTTACATAACCCAAAGGTTCATCATCACCATCACAAATCCCAGCCATTACGTCCTGTTCTGATCAATACTTTTCAATTTTATTTACCCCTTCGTCTTCTGACTGACAACCAAGAAAAAGTCACATTTTTACGCTCTGGAAGAACAACAAACATAAAAATGTGAGCTGTGAGCGGAAAAGTGGGAGGAGAAAAGAAAACCCAAATGCAGCAATGGATACGTTTAACATTCATTATCTGGAGCTTTCCTTGCATTTACAAAGCAAAGTTTAATAAAGCATGTCATCTTAGTTTCAATACAAACCTAGCATCTCCACAAGGTGCAATACTTATATATAAGTGCAATTTTGTATTTTCCTTCAACTGATAGCCGTAACCAGTAGGTCGAGGTTCAAAAATGGATTGTTTTGCTGTTTCTGAAATTATAAAAAAAAAATGTTACAATTTCAGTCAAAACTAGCAAGAGAATATGTTATGCTGATACATGGCTAAATCAAATTGTCCATGTAATTTGTTTCTTCAAACGCTTATTCCAGAAAGGACTTCATCATGGCCTGAAGGCCAGACGCAGAGCTTGGCAAGTAACTGAAATGAAATGTTAAGAAAAATAAAAATATAACTTTATCATTCACATAAACAAATGATATCCTTTGCGCAATTAACAAACAAGACTGCGACTTCTTCATAACCAATTTACATTTGACGGGTACCTTGTATTCATGTGAAAACGATTTCTTTGCAGCAAATAAACGGAGGATTCAAATGCATCCGAGTCAGTGATCTTTCAAATCTTTTTTCTGTCCCTTACTGCCAATGCACTTATTCCACACTTTTCTGTAGAGTTCATTCATCAGTTTGCTTCTGAATTAATTAATTTTTACTCTATCAAAATCTGTTTTAGCTTTTCTGGTCATCTATCACACACTTCATCACAGTCACTGATGACTCAACTCTGGAAAGATACAAATAGGCTGCCCAGATGCTACAGTGACCACCCTTAATGTCCTTTCACCCCATTCTTCCATGTGTATTCTGCCCCGGCCTAACTTCGCACCACCTTGTAATCACCGCAGTGTTACCACATGGCAGATAACAAATGACATCTCATAACAAATTATGAAGACACACCCCTCACATTAAGTACTGGAAAATGTATGATGCATGGGTGGGCGCACGCGCGCACAACTGTAAAGTGGCAGTGTATATTTTCACTGCATTAAAAAACATCAATATATTGGTATGGGTTAAACATATCACTGTAAAATAAAAGTACACCAGATAACTGATTTACAAGCTGAATGGGACAGAAGTAAGATTTTTTGTACAAAATAAATGACATCCTGGTTGTAAAAAATAATCTTACTATAAAAATTTGTGATTCCTCGTTGTCGTCAACTAATTTGTCGTCAAAAAATGACGTCATCAACAATGTCAACAGATATTTGTTTACTCGGCATTGTTGTGGAACACAACAATGCCGAGTAAACAAATAACGCTTCACAACAAAAAATTAAAAAAATATCAAGCCAGTCGCATTATCACTGCTCCAGAAGGAGCACTTAGCATTCTTTAATATTGACTGACAGTTGGCCTAAAACATTAGAAAAGTGAAAGAAGAGGTTATCAATTATTTGGAGTACCAACCCTAACAACTCCTATAAGGTAAACTGATACTCATTCGATATATTACGATTACGAAAACTATTATGAAGACTGACTTTATGATCGATTTTAAGACGAAGATTTGCAGGGGTGGGGCTGGACGTAGAAAGTTGACTGAACCAGAACTGTTGGCCTCTGAACAGCGACGTAAAGAAGTAAAATATCAGATTACAAGAAGCGCTCCGAAAGGATTAGCCATCGTTGTCGTCAAAAAATGACGTCATCAACTATATCACCTTATATTTGTTTATACACGGGGGTTAGTGTAGTTGTCTTACTCAAGATGTTTAAACGCAACCAACCCCCTTCGGGGGGGTTAGTTTCGGGGGGTTGGTCAAGTGTTTAAACCCCCCATTCGGGGGGGTTAGTTTAGTTTCTTACTCAGGGGTTAAAACACTTGAATGAGACACTAAACTAACTCCCCTTCGGGACTAACCAAGGTTGGTTGCGTTTTACAAACTTGACTAACCCCCCCTAGGAGCTCCGAAAGGAGCGCCCTGCTCTAGTATCAGAAAAACTTGAAGCAAACCTGAGTTTATGTGCTTCTCCAGCTGACCGTAGAAGAAATCGCGAAGGCAACGGCGGGTAATGACCTCAGCATGGCTGTCATTCAGCGAAGCTCCATACAAACTCATATATTCTCCACAGATGCATTTGGTACCTGTGGCCACAGCAATCACTTTTGCATCTTCCATCTGAGTACCTGAAGTCATTACAATGCCCGCAAAAACTTTCCTTCCTTGAAGCTTGGGCTGTGTTTCAGTCAAATCTCTAACCTTGTTAATCACCAACCTGGGCGAAGAAAGAAAATATTCGTTTAGCAGACAGAGTGAGTAAAATTATTAAATTCTGTTCATTATAACACCTCTGAAAATATAAATACTATCTATCTCACATAAAAGTGAAACTTTCATTTGGAGCATGCCCCAACCTTTGTAGTGCATTCACTTACTTTCCTGGTTTATTTACCAGACAGAATATATTCATCTTCACTAAGTGTCCTGCCTTATATCAGCTTTTAATCTTTGTCCAGCTTCCAGTAACATAATCTACAATTCATCACCATGCACACAACTGGCCATAATTTAACACTGCCTCTGTATAAACATGAACACTAGTGAGCAGGGCCCTTTTAAGAAGATGAGTCAAAAAAATCTGCCTGTCATGAAACCTGAAGGTTCAATACCAAATTCAAACAAGGTATCACCACTTAATCTTATTTTTCATTTTCAATTTTCTTCCTTTAGGATGGGAGACCAAGATTCACGTCCAAACAAAAACCAGGGAAGGTCACAGCTTTGCTCGTGTTTTAAATGCTACATTTTTGGACAGAACGCACAACGATAAAAGATTCTGAATTTCACTGCATCATGCATTCTTCGAACTTAAATCTGCTATTGATTTATCTGTGAATATTTGTTATTTTTGCTCCTTAAATTTTAACCTCACCATATTTTTAAAATGTGTGTTAAATATCTTTGTATTGTGCCTCTGATCTGCATTCTGTTGATAAAATATAACGATATATTAATTATTTCTGCATTTACATTTCCCTTACTAGCATCTAGTGGCATTTTTAGACACAAAATAATCAATTCACATTAAGACTCAAATATATATCATACAAAGAAACCTTGTTGCTTCCAGTGGTTTTGGCATGTTTCTCAGCTGCTGAAATCTTTAACCTTTAGTCTTCTGAACACTGCACGAACAAGGTTTGCTCGCATACAATTCGGGGTTCTCGTTGTGGCGAGTGTAGTCCAGTAGCAGCTTACTGACATTTCAGAGGCAGCAAGTACCTCTGAAACACTGGTAAATGCTACAACCCAGAAGACAGCCATCTCCAAGGTATTCCTGTGTCCTACAGAACAATGAAAACTTATTCACCCGGATATGCGGTCAGCAACTTCTTTTGGTAGAGCCATCTGCTGACAGGAAACTGGTGGATGACTTGCAGGACGAGTTTTTGGCTGCAGCGATGGTGAAAATGTGGCTAAAGCTGCCTCCGCTGCTGCGTCTTTGGCTAGCTCCTCAGTTTTTCCTGTCCCTATGAAAACCTGACCATTCACCTACAAATGCAGGTGCAAAAGTCAGTGTGTGTACTGGAAACAATATTAACAGAAAAAAAATAAACTTACTAATTTACAGCAAAAAAGCAGTAATGAATGAGTTTGTATTAGAAGAAAAAAAAATAGTTTTAAAAATTCTGCTGCTTTGAAGTACACTTTTAACAGTGCAATAAATGTGCACAGTCTGCGAATGTCTGACCCAACCAAGTGGAAGAGGCATTTGCAAACACTGGAGCCACATGGGAGAGTTTTATGATACTAGGAACCAAAAGACCACATGTCGGAGTCTGCTAATACTGATTCAATGTCTAAACTGTGCGCAACATTGGTGCAGTACAACTGTACCAGAAATCACGATAGAAATTTTCTGATTTTCGGTCGATAGCATCAGTTTGATCCTAACCACAAAAACTCTATGAAGACAACTGGTCCTTGGGGGAGAAGTAACAAATGCCAAACCCCATAAACTTACAGACCTAGCACAAAAGAGACATTTTCCTGGATACTAGGAAAATTACAGATTGCCGACACTTCTCGCACGAGTATGTTTCTGTTGGCTGGTAATTGAATTATTATTATTGGTTTGCCACATGCACAATATTTTGGGGAAGAGCTCTCTGCTGATGTTTGTGATACTTACATTCTGTAACGTTTGTCTACAACTGTTTTCAGACAACATTTTTAAATAACTGCACAGTCTGCATTTCACTTGTATCTTTCTTGTTTTCAGACTGCAATAAATCACCCTGAATGACAAAAAGCTTAATTATTTAAGAGTGTAACAAACATGTAACGACAAAGCATTCTTCCAGAGTCTAGCTCACTGAACACAAACATTTACAACAATCTCATAAAATTAACATTACTTTAGGAAATAGCTTCTTGTTTCATTTATCAACACCATATCAAGTACAGAATATGATTCCACTGGCAGGATGACCAAAAACTATGAGCTAGAAAGGAAGTGACTTGATCGCTTGGTATTTGTCCAGCATACCAACAGAAAGCATGAAACTTAGCCAACATTTAAAATTGTACCCTTTAAATACAGAACAGGTGTATCATCACATTGTGATCTGAAAGTAAAAGGTATAAAATGTTTGACTGACAGCAGTGTTGATAATGAATGAAGAACAAATCCCTTTGTTCGCTGGTCTCGATTCATGTCTATACATATTATTCCATTCCTTGGATCCAGATCTGTAAGTTAGTCAAATGAAAATACATGTGGAAGAAGTAATAAAAAATACAATATAAATAAATATAGAGGCACACACACACACACACACAAGTGCAATTCAAATTATTATAAACTTCTTTTCAAATAGACTAAATAAAGACTTCACATAAAGTAATGGGTAAAGATTAAAAGTCCCACTGTCCCACTATGCACCATGTAGGCGCTTGGGGGGAGAGGTGGTATAGCCCCTACTCATTCTTGACCTCAGCACTACATAGGGGTGAGTGGTCAGCATCACGCCCCAGCAAGGCTTTAATCCCGGGAAAGGATCCCGGTACCCACTGAATAGGAGGCTAGCTTAATGAAAACTTGGACATGACATCAAATTAAATAAGCCTTTCACATTCGATTGAAGCATACGAACACTTTAAACATAAAGAACTACTACCTGAAGACGCGTGTACTTCCGATTTTGTCATTTCCATAGGCAATGACATCCTGGCAAATCACTATAGCTTATTATTCATTTAAAATGTCTTAAGGCGGATACATTAATATGATATAGTTGGATACGACCTACATTTAATTATAAAGTTTAGCTTTTCTTGGTTCAGATCATATTCGTAAGCTACTGTCATGGTTGGTTACGCACGTGTTATAAGTCGAGTGGTCACGGAACATCAGAAACGTTAAGTTAACCAAGCATGTTATCGAAGATAAAACCTAGTCTGTGATACCAATTTCGTGCTTTGTATTTACGCAAATATATTCTTTGATCAATAATAAACGTAATATGAAACGGTTTTCTTCAGACTTTCATTAATATAATTGCTAAGAGTAAATGAGTTTACCTGTTTTACAAAAAATTCAAGGACGCTCATATTAGAGACCATTTTATTATCGATATATCTCGTTAAGAGCAGGCAACTTAATGATATGAATTGAATTGAGTCATGAGTAGGCCTATAGGATTTTGAAGACGTGTTAAATCAGTATATTAGGACCAGTATTAAGCGTTACTTGTTTTATTGAAATTTGATAATGCTTATCCGTTGCGGGAAGCATCACATAATCGATTAACTATGATATTTCTTGTGAAGTAGGATACGTTTTGCCTCATGGATCGTGGAAGTTTATTGAATTTTTTGATTTTGGGGGTTCACTTCGACTTGCATGGATAAGCTAAAAGTGAAGAATACCAATACTTTACGTTTACAGACAATGTAACCTATTTACTTACATAATCTAACTACTGTAGGCTTGCTTGAAGTAAGAATAATTTTTAATGACAATAATAATCTTTTGAAACCCACTCTCATGGTTGCACAAATGTTCAGAATGTATTTTTTGTAATTGTACTTACGGCAGTAGCTCAACATATCATGTCACTTATTTCTTGTAAAAAAGTCCATGACAAGAGAACTTCGTCTTGTTTCAACTTAAACTTTATTATATTTATACGCCATCAGGAAAGTGCAAGATAGGCAGGAGGGTTTGCAATTGAATGGGACACATCAGCTATTAGCGTAAGCTGATGATGTTAATTTATTGGAGGACGACGTAAATACAATAAAGAGGAAAAGTACATGAAAATATCCCATCAGCAGACAAGTGTGCAAAATAATATTAGAGTGGCTAGTTGGGTAATTTAGGGATATCTCGACACCTTAAGAAAAAAACTCTAGGCTTCAGGAATATTTTTTGAAAATTAAAAACAGAAATTTTCATATATTATCCATGGAGGTATGTTTTATTTGTACTACAATAATAAAGCAGGTAAGTTTAAGTGCAATTAACAAAAAAGAAATGGAAGCAAAATGTCGACTTCTCCCTGTGTTTGGGGAGATCTCGACATGTGCATGGGAAATATTAGGAGACTGTAA
>NW_019060649.1:371772-410125 GCF_000696155.1 Zootermopsis nevadensis | reverse complement strand
TACATATAATGTCCAAGGTTCACATGACCATAAAATGAAAACCAAAAGTTGCTGAATATCAATTAGGAAGCAATGCAGAATCTAGTCTTGACTCTGACTAGTAGATATATAATTTCCCAATGAAGAACAAGGACTAACGTACAATGTGTGACAATTTAGTTCCTCAAATGCCCCTGTAAAAGCTGCATTTAATTACTTGCATACTAATGGTTGCAGTCCTTCAAAGTGGTCTCCTCGTGCATGAATACACTCAGTGAATCAGTCTCTGCTACTCAAAACATTTCTGAAATTCCTCTTCTGGAATGTGAACCAGGATGGTTGTCCATGAGTGTTCGCAAGGCCTGATAATCTGTGGTCCTTCAGTGTCTTCAGATTAAACTGCATGGGACCAAATCTGACACACATAATGGATGGTCCAATTCCAATATCAATTTTTTAGCCAAAAACTATCTGACAGCAAGCGTATCATGAGCAAATGTACTGTCATGAATCAAGCATCAGGCAAGAGTTCAGGTCTTCTCCAACAAACAGCCTTTCCAATATTTCAAAATGAAAATGCTGGTTCACTGTTCAACCACGTTCAACAACAAACAGTGCCATTGTGATCAGAGGTGAGACAAATCAGTCTTCACTTGGGCTCAATGTGTGTGTCTTTATTGGTCTCAGTGACTTCTTCCATTGTACGCTTTGTTGTTTCATTTCTGGATCACACTGAAAGCATCATTATTCATAACCCATGATAACTATCCAAAAAGCCGTTTCCTTCCACCAACTGACAAGAGAGAACAGAACCTCACACTGCGACTACTTCCGGTTATCAGACAAAATTCGTGGCACCTTTGTTGAAACTTTCCTCATTCCCAAATCTTCAGTCAAAACCTTCCTCACAGTTTCTCTTCCTAATTTAGTTGCTCTGCTACAATTTGTACACTTAATCATCTGTCATAACAAACCAATTTCCTCACTTTTCCTACATTTTCATCTGTCCAGAGTTTTTGGACACCCAGTTCTTGCATTGTCTTTGGAATCTTCCCGACCCTCTTATGATTTTATGCCACTTAAACTAAACTTTTTCATGGCATCAGCACTGCAATCTGTTAACATCTGCTGAGATTCACTTGCACTTTTGCCTAACTTTGCATAAAATATAATACACTGCTCCAAAAAACTATCACTCCTTTATCTGCCAAGACAAAAGACACACTTGCGTAATTGCCACTGCTTCACTACTACCTTATTAGTTTAACCAACACACAACCACAGACATGATGCTGCTTGGTTATTCCTCTTGCTACCTGATGTGACATGCAGGCATTCCAGAACTTCATCACATTTCAAACAATATTTTCAATTCACCAAAAAATACATATTAATGAATAGCTTCAACAAACTTCTGATGTGTAACTACAAGGGGCAGAATATTTCTTAAGATGTTGACAGTCAATGACCTATTTAAAAAAATTCTCAGTTTACTTAAACCAAGGGTTCATTAGAGCCTGCAACCAGTCCCTATCTTGAACATATGAGATTTATGGTGAAACAAAGAAGAAGAGAAAATTAAATAGTCCACATGATGGATATAAAAAACAGTTGCCTGAAATATCTTTGTCATTAATTTGAATCAATATTATAAGGTTATAATTTTACAATTATTTTATGTAACCACTACTAAATATTTTTCACTTATAATCTGAATTCTGCAGTTCTAAGATACAAGGTCTCTAATACCAAATACATGTACTGAAATTTCTTACGTTCGCATTTTTGAGTCATTTCAAAATGATGCATACCTGCTATTTCATATGTGTTATTTTAGTGTGTTTAACAGTATCACAGTTCTACCTTACCACAAGCTAAACAATATTACCCAATCTATTGACTTTAACAATGCCACTCACATGAACCACAGAAAGTATAAACATTTTGGGAAGAAGTGTGTTACTCCAGACCGATCTTACAAGGACTATTGTACTGTAACTGGCAAACAACTTTGAATAAGCATCTGACTATGGGCCTAACTGCATGATAAATGACTATCCTGAACTGAAACTGAGAAAGATGTTTCCAGCAAGGTGTGGCCCAAGACTTCTATTATGGTCACTGAGGGTTGCCCATAATGGTCTCACACACCAAGGACTTTCCCATGATTATACTTTCAGTGAAAGTTTGAAGGTGAAAAACTCTCAGTTCATCTATACACAAACAATATTTTTTCTGTTTATAATTTACACAAATCACAAATATGGACTGAACCTAACCACTGACAACCAGGGAAGCTAATATGATATTTTTAGAAAAACCAGATGTCACACATTTAACACAACAAAATGTAAGAATTTTATGCACCAAAACTTTTAATATGCAATTAAAAAGTCACTGCTATTATGAACATTAAATTTCAAGGTACCAATAGTAGACAATTTTAGTCAGTCAATGAATACATATGGCAGTTTCATGTTGGTATACTTCATACTTGTCAAATAAGAAAATACGGAACGGTACAATGACATATGGACACTGTCAAAAATTATAACACATTACAAAGGTAATTAAAGTGGGGCAAAGTTCAAATATTTGGAAACAGTAGAAAAACCAGAATTCCATTCACAAGGAAATTAAGAGCAGACTAAATTCAGGGACTGTTTACTCAGTCTTCCTTATGCTATCTGAAAATGTAGAGTTCAAAATACACGAAACTAAAATTGTTTCAACGTGTACGTGTTGTACGTGTGTGACACCTGGTCTTGTGTTAGGGGAAGAACACATTATATTTTGTATGGCCGTTAAGATACTGCACTATATCTTCATGAGTCTGCCTCTTTGTTGTTATTTTGCATGCTGGCTTCATGTTCAGAGTATACACTTTAAAAACTACAAAATGTGGTAAATCTGCTTGAGACATCTGTCTGACATTTGTAACACAACATGTTTGACTTTAGAGGAACAGAGCTTTCAAAATAAACAATAATTCTGCTGCAGACTACATATTTGTGTGTTGCATATGCAAATTTTTGTTTCCTATTACCTTTAATTGATATCTTTTAAGCAAAAAAAATATACAATATGTCTGCACATACTGTGGGAATTTCTTTGCATAAACCCCATATAGTGGGGCTGAAATGAAAAATTAGCTAGTGCTCTAAAATGAACAGTACGGAGTATTGCAAATGAAGCTTCTACTAAAATCATTTTAAAAAATGCATTTACATGGAACATTTACCTACTAACTTTTGGTACTCGTCACAGATGATGGCAGACACTGCAATAATAAGCAACAAATAAATATGAGGGGCAGACAAAAAGTTCTCGGAATTGTAGTATAGCACTGTAATGGTAGGACATATGGTAACGCTTACCTAATCACCTTCAAAGTAGGACCCTTGCGCACGCGCACACACACACACACTTGTTACATCGATCCTGCTATTGTTGGAAGGCGGAAGGCTTCGTTTGGAATCTTCCTGAGTTCGGCCGTCACATTCGATTTGATGTCCTCCATGGTTGCGAAACTCGCCCCCTTGAGGCCCATTTCAGAGCAGGGAAGAGCCAGAAGTCACTCGGAGCGAGATCCAGAGAGTATGGTGGTTGGGTGATGATGGGAATGCTTTTCTCGGCGAGGAATTGCTGCACAACCAGCGATGTGTGGCTCAGTGCATTATCATAATGCAGAAACCACTCACCCTGTCACTTGTCGCGCCGATTCCTCCGCGTAACCTCTGCAACGAACTCATGGTGCACCACACCGTCGATGTCAAAGAATGCCATGAGCATCACTTTTTCCTTGGATCGGACGAGGCGTGATTTCTTTGGTCGGGGAGATGACGCTGTGTGCCACTCCGATGACTGGATGGACTGAGGAAGTACATGACACATCCATCAAGAAACCTGGTTTCTGGGCTCAGATATGAACTCAGGCCTCTGGCTCTTATAGACAATTGTAATACTGTTGAATACCTAAAAATGTAAAATGGCATACTACACACTGCAACTCAAAGAGTACAGACTACACGCAATTTTCCATACAAGGTATTCTACAGTTTTAATAAATCTAGTGTATACAGGGACCTACAGGTCTTTATAAACAAACATGTAATCATTAAACCATTGCACAAAATTTAATAACGAATGTTCTATACTCAGAGTTCTAAATGACAATAAAATTGTAAATAAGCAAAAGCACCTAGACACATGACAACTCAAACCCCATAAAAGCAAAATATGAAGTTTAGCAATCATAGTAGGCAATATAAAAGGCTGAGGCATTTTACATTTTATATTTCTCTGCTTTGATGTTGGGGGCCCTACAAAGCATTTTAAAGTGTGAAGTGCAAGAACAAGATTAACAGGATTCTAATTACTGTAGTCAGTTATGAAAAGATGATTCACTCAGAGGCAAGAAACTAGACCCACATCTTTCAAATAACTGATAATATCACAAATTGGAACATCCGCCCTATGTAATAATAATCAGGAGGGTTGCAGCTGTAATCCTAGCAACTCAGGACATCCAAACTTGACCACATTATAAACTGGAACATGGCTCTATACTAAAACCTCTACTAAACATGACTAAAGGACCAAATTTCAAACTCCACGATTTGCAGTATGCACTTTCCATGGAAAGATGTGCTCAAAGATGCTACTGACACTGCCCTTCCATTTGTGCAATATGAGAAGTGCAAGTGTTATCATCTAAAGAACTATGCCTAGAGAACATGACCTTTGTACATATTTGATCCTAACAAAACGAACAACACTCATTACATCTGTTTTAAGGTGTTTTTGCTTTGTCAATTATTGTGTTTTTGCTGATCGTATTTTTAGTTTTAAGAGTGGTCCTATAATTTTTATTTTTCCATATTCTTGCAATCATCTGCCAAGACCTGTATCCAGGTGGATGTGTTGAGACATATGTTGTCCAATGATGAAGACTAGCCGTATATAACAGACCCAAATAAGTAGGCACCACTTGCTTGAAGACAGAAAATAAATCAGGAATTTGTGCATGCTGATTACTTGTTACATAATCATATAAATGCTCTGAAGAACTGGATTTCATTTGGTATGTTTTTACCTGGACCTGAATGTGGAGTTAGCTGGCTCAGGTGGTAGATTTTCATCTCTTAAGGCCACTCTTAAATGTCATGGCCCTAACAATTCAATTCCTAGGGTGTAGCTGAAGAACCACTTCAAACAAAATGGTGAACTGACTGCCTCTCAAATACCATGCCTAGTTCAGCACTGCTGCAGATCCTGCAAATCATTGCAGTCCTGACTTAAAATACATGAAAGTATTTACATCATACGTAAAAATCTAGCACCACAGCAAAAAGTTCAATACATTTCAGATGTATTAGGTGAATGGGTTTTGATACATAGAAGTATTATTTATTAAATTCAATTTTAATCAAAAAAGGGGAACACTGACCACCACTTCATGATTAGACCAAACATTTTTAAACATCTTTCAACGAACACCGACGACAAAGGGAATCTGGAGTAGTTTTTTTGTTGAGAGAAGGCTATTAATGTGCCCATCAAATATGGTGAGAACTGAATTTCTAACGACTTCCAAAAATTGGGGGAAAAAACGTGGAATTACTGACCAGTACGAATACCATCTTATCAGCTTTTTGTGACGAACTAATTCTATATGCATAATGTAACAACCTTGTAATTTTAATTAACACTGGCATAAATTTAAATAGTTCAACAAGTTTATTCAATGACAAATCACACATGCCGACACATGGCATCTCAACTAGTCTTGATATAAAACAATATCTGACATCAAAAGCCCCTACCAATAACATAAGTTGATGAAAATCAATTCTTGTGGAGGTAATGCGTTCAGACTGTATAATAAGGAAAACACCAATAAATAAATTCCAAAGTATCTTGACCCCACGAACAACCATTTTGAAAGAGAACAGGAAGGCAGACGGAAAAGTGAAAGGTTGAATTTTGTGCGTCTGCGCAGTGTTGCTAAACGCTATTACGATTCTAGAATGTTCTGGCATGGATAACCACTCACAGATAACCTACCAACATAAGATGGCGATTGGATGACGAGAAAGTTCGTTTTCCCAACCCGATTGAACAGCTGTCACAGACACAGAAAATATTAGCAAACAGATTCGTATCTGTGTGTTAGACATCGCCACAACACAGCCAGCCATTTTCTCAATGTTAAACATTGGCTAATGTCCCTATGTCGTCACGAATACATTGTGCTGCCATCTATTCCATCGGCAGTAAAACCAATATAATTAACTAGTGGGAACAATCAGTATTAAATCATGGTTGGTGCCATTTACATGAGCTTAGTCGGTAACAACGCTTAGTACCATCCGACTTACTAGAAGCTTCTATCTATAACGCAGGAACATTTAATATTAAAAATCTGAAGAGGACAGTTCTGGTATATGGAACGAGGCAGTCTAGAATATTCATAAACAAAATTAACATTTTCTCTCCTCTTACTTCATTATCCAATACAATATTCCCTCCAGCTATGTTTAGTATTCCAACCAAAATTTTTACATATCTCTTGCCCAAAGTTTCTTGAAGATTTCTGTCTTCTGGGTTATTGCGCTGTGTAGTCTGGTCGATGTTAACCAACGTTTCAGAGGTCATACTGCCTCCGTCATCAGGGCGATCGCCCTGATGACGGAGGCAGTATGACCTCTGAAACGTTGGTTAACATCGACCAGACTACACAGCGCAATAACCCAGAAGACAGAAATCTTCATATTCACCGCTGTGAGAACCTCAAGTCTTCCAAAGTTTCTTCTTCATTTAATAAATATGTAATTAATTCATAAAATCATTACCACTACATGCATAATAAATGCATACAATACGTGGTAAATCTGTTTGAGGCATCTGTTTTGACATTTGTAACAGCATGCTTGACTCCAAAAGCATGGAGCTTTCAAAATAAATAATTCTGCTTCAGATTGCATATTTATTTGTTGCATATGCAAAATGTAAGTTTCCAATCACTTCTGACATCTTTTAAGCAGAGCAGAGTAGAGTTTATTTACATTCCATAGATCCTTCTTAGGACTCAACCAAAGGATGTGGAACATGTCATTTCATACAATAACATACACTTCAGAACTTTCAACACAAGTACAAGAACATATTTCACATATCAATGTACATAAATTTCAGATTCTGCAATACAAGTATGAAAAATAATTTTACAAATTAATATACATAAACCTCAGAATTTTAAATATAAATACAAAACTTGCTTTACATATACGTAGATTATGGATATAAAGCTTAAACATTTTCAGCAGAGATGAAATCATCTACAGAATAGAAGGAGTGAGTAAAGAGGTAATCTTTCAATGCAGGCTTGAATACCTTTATATCATAATTTAGACTTTTAATTGTTGGTGGAAGATTATTAAATAACTTGATACCTGTATAGTACACTCCTTTCTGATATTTAGTAAAGTTAGCATTTGGCACATAGAGATCATGTTTACGTCTTGTATTTAAATTATGTACATCTGTATTTCTTTTAAATTTATCCATGTTTTCAACCACAAATGATAGCAAGCAGAGTATAAATTCACTTGCAAGTGGAAGTATATTAAATTTAAGAAATAATTTTCTACAAGATACCCTGCTTTTGACAATGGCCATTATTCTAATTATTTTCTTTTGCATGTAAAAAACTAAATTACTGTGTGTTGAATTTCCCCAAAAGATTAATCCATATGCCACTACAGAGTAAAAGTAAGCAAAGTAAACTAGCTTTAAAGTATCTATTGTCATGAGTGGTACAACTGTTCTCATAGCAAAGCATGCAGAGCTTAATTTGGGAATAATATACTCAATGTGTTTCTTCCAATTTAAGGTATTGTCGACTTGTAAGCCAAGGAATTTGTTTGTTTCAACTTCCACAATTAATTTTTCTTCAAAACCTATATTTAACCTAGGATATGTCTTGTGCTTAGTAACATAGGTTGTATGTATATGCCTCCATCTCTCATAATTATTTTGATAAATGTGGTAAAAATGTTAATAGTATATGTACATCAACTAACAATACAACCATGTCAACTTTAATGTGTGTGTGGGGGGGGGGGGGGGGGGTGTGGCGGTTTTACTGTACAATCCCAATACTGCAAAATGAAATTAATGATTTTTTTTACTTCTGAATTTCACATTTATAGATTTAGCAGACAGAAACTATAAATTGTGCAATGTTAAATTAAGCACATACCTTGTTAATTTAGTATGAAATACATGTTACTTTTTATAAATATAGACAGCTCAACTCCCTGGTCTCATTTCAGTGAACAATGACTGGTTTCAGAAAATGTTCAAACACAAGTGTCACCTTTACTACTAAAATTAGTACAATATATATTAATTTTTATAAAGAAAATATGATGAAGGGGGAATGAGGGAGGAGGAAAAAGGGTAACTGGATTCAGTACTCAAATTTTCAGAATTTACTATTAAAAAGCAAAGGGGAAGTACCTGGAAGCTGTATGTTTCTATTACATACTATATTCTAATTTAAAAAGTGAAAATATTAAGAAAGCTTCAAGCCTTTTAGACAATTATAATTTCCCAAATGTGATCATTTTTGTTATACATATTCCAAACTTTGCTCATGTTAAATTTGGTTACCTTGACTGCTCAGATTTAAATGCCTGTTAAATGAGGGCAAAAAGCATATAATAGCATTATAATCTATATTGGACAAAGTGGTAGATTACAGAGGCTAGGCAGACAGATTCTTAGTAAGCAAGATGTGTAATGAATCATTTAGAAACTATATAAAATGCCCTTATCACTCCCATTTGAGCATCTGAAGGTAACAGCATTATAAAAGATGGGATGCAATCTGATGGAATAATGTTCTAACCTAATTTCATGCAAACTGGTCAACAGATCAAAGCACAGATCAGAGCACAGTGACAGGAAATTCTGGCAGCCCTTCTCCCCACAACCAAATGAGTGGACCAACTGTAACACATGAGTGAGTGCATAAGGTACTTCAAACCCCCAGTCTTAAACTCCAGTGTCTAGTACTATTATCAAGGAGGCCTGAATTTGCATTCACAAACTGACCTCCAAAGGCTGGAACATAAAGTATCAATGGATTTCTAGCTATTGCAGCCTCCCTGGCAACGAAACTTCCGATGGCTTAGGGGGGGAACCTGCAACTTGGACCTACCAGTTACACCAACCCACGTGTTAAAAGCTAAAAAATTAGATTAAGCTGGCCATCGCCGAGAAAGGGATTAGGAAACCTGTATGAATGGGAAGTATCGCATCTCCTTGAGAAAAACATTCCACCACTCCTCCCAAGAGAGATATTTGTGGCTAATTTTAGAGCCTTGACTGGTCATGATTTACCTACAGAAGCACTGTCATATAATCGAAATTTCGAATACAGACATGGCCATCTGCAAAGAAAGCACCATAAACACTTCATTTGGCAACGTGGAGGCTTGGGGGAAAGAAAAGACTCGCTAAACTACATAAAACTTGCCACACGATACTAGTCTACTCGTGAATTTTTGGCCGAAAGCCGACTTTGAACTGCTGTCGGATAAAAATAAAAAAAAACATTCACCGTACTACGTAACCAGGGAATGTAGATGTAACTTATGCAATATAGTTGTTGTGATTACCTTATTCTGCTATTTGTAGAATGTAACAATCCTGGAATTATCAAGGAACATCGTTGTAACTCAAATAGTTCAATAAGATTATTCCATGACAAATCACACATTCCGAAACGTTGTATTTCCACGTATTTTATACAGTAATTTCGGCATCAAAACTACCTACCTACAATATTAGTCGAAGAAGATAAATTCTTGCCGACTTTATACGTACAAACTACACATTTATAACAGTAAATACACCAAGTAACACCAATAAATAACGTACAAATCTTCCTACACCAAGTACAGCCATTTTGTAACGGATTACCAAACTACTTACGACTACGAACAACGTACAAGAGTACGCATTTGCGCAATGGTGCTATGTGCAATCATGATGTACCAGATTCTAGAACATTTAAGTCATAGATAATCAATCAGAGATAGCCTACCAACAGAAAACGATGACGATTGAACGCCAGGGGCCCAAACTACTAAAGACACAGTTAATACCAATATACTGCGGGTCAGAGATTATTTTATTTAACATCGATTCTCATTTGTCGATATTCATTTATGTGCCTTCTTACCTTCCATTTAGCATGAATTTACGTTTTTACAGAAACTTTTCTTGTTTTGAAACATTTATATTGTTTCAAAATACATGATCGTCTAATTTTAATTTTGACAGGCACAAAAACTTAAAATTTCCCACAATGACATAATTATCAATGTGATATTGTGGCGCGCCGTAGGAATGACTGTGAATATTGTCCCATAAAGGTTCGCGAAGTCAGGAGTTATTGAGACAAAGCATATTTATCAAAGGACAAGCAACCATTACGCCAATTGTGCAAGTGACTTCAATAGAATGGTTAGAACAAAGGCTGATTCCAGTTTTGTTAAAGGTAGCATATATTCTTGGTCGGTTGATTCATATTCCCGTCAGGCAGAATCATATAACCATTACAAACGTGAAATTCTATTTTTATTTTCAGCTGCTGGTGCAAAAGCACCCCGTAAGATAAGTTTTTCAGCGCACAGCTGTGGAGGTGCAAGTTCTTCTGATTGTGGCAAAGGTGAGTTTGTTTTTACAGTTAGGTTAATTAATGCCATTGTGGATATATTATTAACATCATTTGACATGTTGACAGTGAAGCAGAATATAGGAGGGAACCCATATTTCCCTCATGAAACACCTTCTTGGCAGAAAGAGATAACAAGCTTTTTTAAATCAGCTGCAGTGGATTCCATGAAGAAAACTCAAATCCCATCAAATGAGGAAAGCAGTCAAGAAATCACTATGGTATTGTAATAACTGTTTTAAGCATTCACAGTGACTCACTATTAATGTTGGCCCTGCTTTTGGATGTTTGCTATGTAACTGGTGTTTGAGAGGAACATACAGCCTATATAAGAATTAACGTTACAAGCCATGGTGATGGAAATGTTCCTCTGAAATGTCAGAATTGTACTGTTTGTATTTTTAATAAGAAATGAAACAATTCACAATAACTGCATGCTTTTTAAATGGTTTTCTTTCTTCCCCATTTCAGGAAGCTGGGGATTCATCTGCAAAGGATGCTTCTCAACCATAGCATTAAGGCTGTTAAATATGAATGTCACTGTGTTTAACTTTCATCTTAAAGATATGTGCATGTTAACTCTTTTGTGCAATTAACAAATGAGAACCTCTACTTAAAATAGATTCTTGTGTTGTCTTGCGGTATGTTTATTAAGTGCAGGGCTGGCCAGGATGAGCTTTGGACCTTCACACATTTTGTATTGGGTCTATACAGGAAAAGAAAAAACAGTGACAGTTTATGAACAAAGGAAGATGTCTAGGAAGGAGAAATGAAAAACTAATGACAGGTAAATTAGAACAATTGTTTGGTATAATTGCTCATATAGGAAATCTTCCACGTGTTCCTTTCTAAGGAAAACAAAATGTTCTAAAGTTGCTTTAAGGTTTAAAGTCTGGTTTGCTGAACCCTGCTGATATTTTAACCATGTCTCAATTTTAGAATGTCTATTTTATGTATAATTGATGTTTCGGAATAACCTTTGTAATGTTATATATTGAAATACAAGTTTTTTTTTAGCATAGTCATAATTAAAACTTTCTTATACACGAGCAGCAAAATTTGCTAAACCTTCTCATATGGGGATGTAACCTTTATCAACTATGCCTTGTGGTCAGCAGCTGACTGTGCATCACAGTAGCATACCCCTAAACCATGGATTTGTAGTATAGCTGGCATCCCCATAATATAGGGGTTTCAATCCCCTAATCCTGTATGATACAGGTTAAATCCTTATACTACAGGGATGCCTGCTAGATGTTAAGTCTGGAGAAGTCTAATGAAAGCAGTATTCTATTCCAACACATAGCCAGGTGGACAGTGATTAAACCATTATGCACAGCTGAAAGGAATTAAATAATTGACTGAGAGCTTCACACAATATTCATCTGAAATATATAAAATCATGCATACAAACAAAACTGTTTACACTTTGAAAAACACTTAGTGCCAAATGCGTTTCAACCTCATGCAGTCATCAAAAGCATTAATTGATTAGTCTATTAAATCATACAATTCATAAGATGGTTGTTTGTTTTAAAGCAGTGCATTATATATTTCAGATAAATATTCAACACTGCACAGTATGCAAGGTTTTAAGCTTAACACAAATCTATCACACCATTTGATGGTGAAGGAGCTGTACAAAACTTACCAAACCTAGTGTCTCAACATTACTTTTATGAAACATTTTTGAAAATAATACACTGATAACATTAACAATGCATTCTTGTATACAACATTAATTTATATTTTAACAGAACTTAAATCTGAACTTGCAGTAGGCACTTGACACAAAACATCGTTGCAGACAAAAACAAACTCTTTTGTTACTTACTCTTAGGCAACAACTGAGAAAGGAATGAAATGTCAGCATAAAAATACTAATTCAGTGCTGACAACATAACAGCAGTGAACCAGTTTTATGGAATGTGAGTATGATACTGCCATGCTGGTACATGTATTAAGCAAGACCCTACATTCTGTGTACTTTTTTGAGACCAGTGCTATCCTAACAACAATGTGACCTTGGTTGGTCTATTCTATGGCAGTAACTGTGAATTTTCCTACAACAGTAACAATGGCATGATTTGGCCTTGCAATCTTACCAAAAAAAAATTAGCTGGAAAATGCATTTAGAATTTGACTGATGTTCTAACCTACCATGCAGCCCAATCTCTTGATCATGCAATGATCTGCATCCCTATCTGTAGCCACCATAATGAAACTGAATGGAAACTGTTTAGAAGTCCTCTACTCCCACTTCTGGCAAAGAACGCAAATAAGAACAGCCTAACACATGTAAGTTAAACAATGGCAATATTCAGATGGACACTAACATCTAGCACATTCTAGTACACTTACTATGATACAGGATATTGAGGTATTGCTAGTAAATGATATTGATCCCTATGGACTAGAGGAAAATAACAGAAAGTCTGGCTACAAGTTGCCAGGATTCAGCCTACGCTGGAGGTCCATGGCTACGTCATCCACAGATATGAGCTTCTCTATCGGAATACACGACAACTCACCCCCAACATTTGGGGGTGGCATCCATTTCTCCTTAGCCTTGGTCTCTGCCTCTTTGGCAGAAGCCTCTCGGGCTCTGCGTTCCTTCAGTTTGAGCGAAAATATAGCCACACTGCGGGCTCGTTTCATCAGACTCTGTTTCACCCTCGTCTTCTTGGCAGCAGCTGCTTCAGCTGCCAGTTCATCTCCTTTGGGAGTTATGGTAGGGGTTGTAGCAGGTGGTGCTGTAGCTGCACCAGGGGTTGAATCATCACCTTCCTGGCTAGATACAGTACGGCTACTATCAGATGAAGCCTCCTTTTCAGGAGAAAAACGAAATTTAGAACGAGTGTGAGCTGCAACCCAGGGAGGGGCAGAACGCAAGAGATCTGAATCCGAGGATGCTGCAAGGTCTTTATGTGCAATACAGTCGGTGCTACGCCGCAAGTCACCCCCAGAAGCACTCCCCATCTCTGGTTCACTTCCCTTACGGGCAGGATCTAGCCCAAGTCTTCGTGTCCAATCCACCCCATGTGGTCCAATTGTCAGATGGTAGCCCAATGTCTCACCCTCAGGGCCCAACCAGTCTCGTGACTTTTTTGGGAGACTCCTTGCTATACCTGGAGAGAGGTGTTTGCTCTCCACCGGTGAAGAGCGTATAGTGGGTAGAGTGGGCTCTTCCATAGGGGGTGCTGCATTTTCAACAACTGGTGTTGGAAGGTTTTCCTCAGCTATGGGTGTATTATTTCCTGGCGTGTGATTTGCTTCCTCTCCACCAGTATCAGTACTTACTTCATTCGCTGGAGAAACAACAAATCTACAACCAAACACACAGATCTAAGTGACATTCTAGGGTTTGAAAGCAGTACCATCTCACCACATTTTGAGAGGACTGAAACCCATACTTAACTGGGGAGTCAGTCATTTTCAAATATGAAAATTCATCATTCTCATTTGAAAGATGCTTGAGAGAGGAGAGTGGGATGCACTGGATTTGCTATGAAGTTGTGAGGCTCTGGACTCAAGGTGCTTAATTAAAAGTATTAAGCAAAGGGAGACACAAAATTCTAAAAAAATATTTTTTTTTTAAAATTTTAGGGAAATAAATTACATGTCAGTCTGAGGCATACCATAATAATAATAATAATAATATTAAATTAAATTTTAGGGAAATAAATTACATGACAGTCTGAGGCATACTTGGGAGGACAATACTATAAATGAATCTTGTGTATTAGGCAAGGATGAGGATTTTGTATAAACTGGTAAATCCAACTACAGATTTACTGACCGTCCTATAACCAGTCCTGGTGGTGGAATTGTGACATCAGGTGCTGGTGAAGCAGTTGTGGAGGAAAGGCGACGACACGCTTCTCGTCGAGCAAACTCTACTTTGGCCATTTCTGTAGCAACCCACTCAGGAAGGTCGGGGATTGCGCACATTATTATGAACCGCAGTGACAACATTATGTGCTGTAAGAAAAGCAAATGATGCATTTCAGAGACACTGTGTTCTTTCAACATGATTTGGCAGGTTTCGGGATCTCAACGTTCCTCATGTGCTGTGAAATATGTACTTAATGTCTCTCTGGGGAACAATGGAGGGATGGCATTTCTACTGTGGAATGAAATGTTAGTCTCACTGAGCTCTGACTGAACAGATTATGAAATGTTATACAGGAACCTCCAAATTTCAGAGAGTGTTTATAATCGTCTTTCTCAATTGGTTTCAATCAGAACTATGCAACACAACCTGACATTACAGCCTGATCCACATCAGAGTACATTACTAAATATTTAATTATGTAATTAAAGGTAGTTGTTATAATTAATTTGTAGTAAGTTCATAACATATAACTTACAAATTTAGAATGCTTCTTAATTCATCCCCCACAATAACAACAAAGGGCTACATAAAATATTTTCTGATATCTAGGAGGCTGTGCAACTGAAATTTGAAGCCACATAATTCAGAGGCCCATTTTTTTATGGCACTGCTTGGTAGTTGCCTTGAGGGACTCTATTAGAGCTCATTTCTTCAATGGCAAACTTGTAATTTATGAAGTTGTGTCACACAAAACCTGTCAGAAAGTAGCATCTCTACATAAAAATCTGTCAAATAATATTGCTTTAGTTCTTTTATTTTGTCTGAAAAATTCACATCATCATCTTTTCCTTTCTTTCTTGAAAGTAACAGTGAATGTTGGTGTTTTGGGTTGAAATCTCATGTGGACTTGTAAGTAGATACAAACACTTCAGAAGAACACATTGCCTCCCTCTTCAGGGCAGAAGAACTCTTGGTATCCACCTATTATTCCATATAATTACTACCCAGAAGACCAACAATGACAATGACCACTGTGATGACATCAAAATAACCACACTGTGTATATACAAATGTTTCAGCAAACCAAACTTCAGATGGGGCTGAAACTAGCATTCATCATTATGAGAGCATCCCTTATAAAACTTGTATCCAAGGCACAATCTCCACTGGTATTTCTGATATGAGAGTGACCTTTAGTGGGACTGTTTTCCAAACTAGGTTCAAGGTGCTGTGGCTGAAAGAGAATGCTAAAATACCAGTTCAACAAAATCCTAAAATATGGTGCACATGAAACTTTCACACCTTTCCAGACCCAAGCAATCTGACACAAGGCAATATTTAAGCAGCCATGGTTTCCTGAATGAGATAACAACAAGCACTGAAGTTATGTTTTGTTATTACAGTCTTCTATTTCTTCTGCTCCATCCTCTGGTATATACTTATGGCAGCATAAATTAACATCTAAAGACTGTTAAAATATAAAGAGATGTGCACAGGATTGAAACACCTGAGTGATGGATGCCTTGGCACACAACTGTGTACTAAAAATAATGTCAAACTCTCTTTACAGACTTCGCTATCCCAACAGGTTTGGCATCACACTTATAACACATAGAGCAACACGTGCAGCAGAGGACCCACATGAAATTCGACCAGTGAAGTAAATGTAGCATGCCTTACCTCCAGGGCAACAATTAGGAGAATCGTTTGTGTTGTGGACATTTCAGGAAACATGCGATGCACCTGGCCAGAGAGACCAATCAGAGCACAGTTCACCAAGATGGCAATCATGCACATCACCTCCATTGCATTCTGCAACAAATCATCATTCAATTTATATTATTTTGGTGCAGTCATATCAGTCTGGTGATACAAGGATGGCAATATCTCTCATCACCCTTATGATAAAGGCAGCAAGGACTTCTGAAACACTTGTAAACTTTTACCATACTACACTGAACTATAACTCAGAAGACAGCCATCTTAATTCACAATTGTGCCCATCACCTAACCTCAGTTTCCTGCCTTCTGATGGTTGTGTGAAGGATATTTACATATTCTTTACAGCTTAGTGGAATACCTGGGTTCAGTCCTCTGGTCTGCTTCTAGTAACATGACAAGTTACCTACGATATTACTCTGACTTGCACATTTAGTGAGATGGTTTAAACATGACTCAAAGTAAGACTTAAACATAATCACATTTCTTCCAAACTTCTCAAACAGATTTAATACACACAAAATCATGCTCTTGAAATATTTTCTTAAATACTTGCTTAATTTTAATTTAGTGTATATGTTACCGGCAAACTATGAAATCCAGCAATGTATAGAATACCTCCAGTCAATAGCCAAAATATGAAATTCAGGCATTCTATGATTTGCCTAAAGCATCTGAGGCATTTTATAAAATTCCTAGGTATTCTATAGAATACCTAGGAATTTTATAAAATGCCTCAGATGCTTTAGGCAAAGTATATAACAAAGAAGCTTCTATAATATGATTTATACAGTTTTATTTTATCTTTTATATTTGCAAAAATTTAATATAAAACAATTCTTTTAATTCTCAAAACTTTTTGTTATGTTCAGATTCAGTAGCTTGGTGTTTTCACGACTATCTTGCACAACTTCCATCTTGACAACTTACCCAATCAACTTTGATTAATTTTAATTTACAAAACCAAACAATATTAACATTATGATTTATTTCACACCTTGCCTACGACTTTAGGCATTCTATACATTGCCGGATTGCATACATTGCTGGTAACATATATAATTCAGACAAACACAGAAGTGTCCAGTTCAACATGAAAACATGAAAGTTTTATCGGCTTACCTGCCATGTGCCAATGTTTGGAACTCTCTGACCAAAGGGCCGCTGAAAGGTGAAGCACAGCTTAAAGGCGTCACTGCGAATCTCAATAAGGTTGTTGATAACAGCACAAAAAGCTGCCATGGGGAAAGCAGATGAGAAAAGAACTACGTATCCCAGCTGAATAAACATTTCCAGGTGATCTGCAAATGTTCCATCATACTGCAACATGGGAAAGTGACAGCATTCATACTATTTCCCCTGCTGTTGCATGTGAATGCACCAATCAGTGAAGACACCATACTTTCTCAGAAAATTACAGAACAAGGAGCTTCACAATTTGTTGTTAGGATGAGTGAATCAAGGAGATATAATGGGTTGGACATGTGACAAAGAACACTAAAAATGCATTTACAATTTTGAGTAGGAGACTGAAATGGCTGAAGACCATGTTACATAATGCTGGTTATTGGAGCTCACCTTGAACAGTGAACTTTCAAGTTCTGCTTGACTGACGCTCCGGTTTGTTCCTGTGGTTTTTCTTGTGGGGCTCGCCTCTCTTTGATTGCCTGTCAGTTCTTTCTTTGCTTCAGAAGGGCTCAGAGCCCCAAACAAGTCAAAACTCATTTTAGCCAGTCGCAGCTGCTCCAGCACATATGGTAGGGCTGACTCCTTAAGGTTTCCAATCACCTGTCTTGCAATCAGCAGAGCAGCCAGTTGCTGGAAAACAGACATGGCAAATCAACTGTTGGAAACATGATTAACATTTTGTTTTTGTGTTGTACAGTTTGATGAAATTATAGTCTTCAATGCAATCGTCTGTACCATCTGATGATGATCAGAGCACACAATGTCTTATACCTATCTTTCACCATCCTCACTCCATGATGTTACAGGCCATCTGCTGTGGTGTCTTCTCATTCATGACTGATTCCAAATCTGTGCTGTAACTGACACCTCATACTGACACTTTACCATATTCCACCAGAAGTACAATATTCCCATCATAAAGTTTCCTAATTGCTAGCAAAATCTGATGTTCGTCTGCACTACTTGAGGTGACCCATTTCCCCATTTTGACACCTTCAGTGCACTGCCCTCTCTTATCTTGCTACCTGGTCTAATGGCAACTGAACAATTCTGCCAACTGTGTTGACATAATACACAGGCAGGCTCCAGTCCACCTGCCAGAACATCACTGTACTAAATTATATTTCAAAACATTTTAAAGCTACCACTTATGGTGTCAACATGGGAGTGTTGTACAACCAGCAGCTGTTCTGCTGGGCAAAATAGTTTCCTGCTTATACAAAAACTTAGTGCATGACATTAAATATAGAAGTTTTAACTGAAACACTTTTTGTTATAGTAACTATTTAATGAAACACTAACAAATAATTTGTAACCTGAGCAGTGTGACAGACTGGTTTTGTGAAAGTGCAATAACTGGATGAAAAGACTAATGATGTGACCAAAATAACAGAACACATTTGCTTAAATGCGTCTCCATATGCAGAAAGTTAGATTTAATGCACACAGAAACAAATTAATCAAGAAAATAGTTACGTATTATTCTCTCAGAAATAATAATCCTTAAATTCAGTGATGCACACATATAGGTAAACATACTGTGGGCTTACCTCCTTCAGTTTCTCCATGTCTTGTAAATAAAAAGCAATGTAGAATAGTGACAGGAAGGAATTCACAAACTGGAACTAAAACAGAGATACAAATTGAGTAACTGGTATGTGCAAAGTCTGTCTTACACTCAGCATGCGGCGTGCACAGAAATGCTGTTCTACAAGTTACGACATCATGCACAGCTCAACGGTTAACCTAAACTCTGCCATGGTTTTGACCACTTCAAAATGACTGAATGCCCTGCATTTGAATGGCATGGCTAGAGAAAGAGTGATATAATATATAAAACACTGTAACAGTAAAAGTATCATATTGTGAAGCTTTATATAGTTCTGGACAGACATGTAACATAGTTCAAGATGTCCTCTGAATTACAATTTGTAAAGCACATATTTTATCAGTATCTAGCCCAATACAATTGGGAGTGAACACCATCTTTCCTCAGAATATATTCTACAACTCTCCAAACAAAATATATACAGTATTCCCTTTTCTTTTGTTTCCAGGACCAAACATTTTTCTGCACTACACTTACAAAATATTATTTCATGCAATTTTATAAAATATATGAAAGTTATTTAAAGAGTCCCAACAATTATAAATATTACTAATCTCCCAAAAATAAAATTAGCATACAGAAAGTAAACAAAGATCTTAGATGCATAACAATATAGCCACAATAAGTCCCTTCAAAACTGTATCTTTAAATTACTTCAAGTACATACATAGTCACTTGTCAAAGAAAATAAATGAAGACACTCAATTACAACTCTACCACTCATTATAAATGCACTCAGTCACCTCAGATGTTTATTTACAACATAAAAATATGTCTAATAGTGTTCAAGAGAATATCATCTTGCAAAGCACTCTGCTACGTACAGAAAATTGCTGCTCTCCCCATCACTATGATATTGAGAAATCTGAAGTAACTTCTCCCTCCTTTAAATGCATTTTTTTTACTTCTTTCTATTTAAGTTAATTAAATACTTTTTTGTTTGTATTGATACGTAACATAAACTACAAGCAGCATTCCCACTAGCTGCTCCAACAGCCATAACATGCCACACAACAGAGTTACAATGTACAGGCAAGCAAGCGAGCTGTCTGAATACAAACCAATGCTACTTTGATGATTAGATGATTTTCATACTTGGTCTCAAGCCTGTAGTTTTCTGGTTGAAAAGAAGAAAGAACCCTTTGTAGTGCACTTGAGAGATAGAATAAAACACAGTGAGCTCTCTGTAATGTCCCTCAAATGGCAACAAAGAGAGGCTAGCTGTGGGATGCTGACAGTGTCAAGCCTCACTGACCAGTGGATGTGTGTGTATTGTCATTCTAAAGTCTTTTGACAATGGTGCACTAGCACAATTATGATTCTTTAATGGGACATTATCCATTGTGTGTATCTGAAAAATTAAAATTCTAAAATGTACTGTTTCGGAGAAAAGAGCCAGCCTCTAAAACACAATAAATCTCAGAATTTCAATTTTTTAAACACAGTGGAAACTCGATATAACATGGATGTTAGGAGAAAACTTCAGTACCTATATTACAAGTGAAACTTCACTTTCTTCCTGAAGAAAAGTGTTCACATCGGGTGAGAAAGATGATGTCCAAAACACATCACCACATAATTAGGAATTACTAGTGAGCTGCTAGAAACATCTAATGTTACCCTACTGCTCCCAACTCCCTTGTCTGCATTCCAATTTACACCCCCATTACTTGTTATAAACTCACCCTTATCATTGAGCCAGCATGCCACTTTGTAATAGGCCTCATCCAATACAGTGATGACAACTGCAAGCAGGATCTTGGGCAAATAACTGAGGCAGAAGAAATATCCCTGCTCTGTGATTCGCTGGTCCCACCACTCCTGCCAATGGAAATGAATTTTAAAATCTACAAAATGCTCTCAACCACTGTTCACATCCCTTCACCAGTACAGCATTACAAAACAGAATATTTCTTTATATACATCTTCTTGAGTATATTCTTCCTCTAGATGAATATTTTGGAGGGTCAAAAGGCAGTAATCCTACTACACCCACATTTACTGAACAGCATAAATAAAACTAGAATGAACACATGGTAATTTCAGTAACATTTACTAAATCCTTGAGAAAAAACAGTTCCCTAGGTGTTTAAACAAGTAACCGACACAAAGTGTGGCAGCTATTGAATCACATGTGTTCAGGAGGTTGTCTTCAAACACCCACACAGTTGAACAGAAATGCACTTTGACAATATTTACTTGTTACCTACTTTGCCTCCGTTTGGAACCATTTTGAGACTTTTGAGTTATTACATATATTCTTATTTAAGCAAAGAAATGTTATTAATAAAACAGAGATCACACTCCAAGATGTTCTGCAAGGATTGCAAGACATGCATCTTGCATTTGTATTATAGTTTACATGTGGCCTATGTATGCATGTTACATTACTCTTGATGATGAATACAAGAAACAGTAAGAAGGAAAATAAAACAAGATTTGCACACAAAAAAGAATAAGAAGATACTTCAAAGATAATGTAAAATAACAAGAATGTACTGCTGACATATGGTGTCCTGGACTTAGAACAACTCAATGAGTTCATCCAATAAACTGGACATTTTACAAAGTGATGGTAATATATAACAGTATCACAAGAATAATGACATTAAATATTAATATGACCAGTCATACAATTACAAAGAAAAACTGAAAAGTTCAAGATGGAACTGCACCCAGTGCAATCTTAGTAACAACTCAATCCAATGACAACATCCACGGACCTGCAGTTGAAGTGTGAAGATCATTATGATAAACACCAACAGGAGACACAGCAAGATGATGGGGACACTGACCAGGTAGCGGAATACATTCCTTTTCCACGCAGGGTATCTTGGTTCCAACTGGCCAGTCACTGGACTTACCTCTAGCGTGCCCTGCAATCAGGAATGCATAATTAAACTGTTATACTCAAGAAACAAATAACACAAACTAAACTTTAAGCAATACAACCTATACTAGGATGATGCCAATACCACAGCAGATATATAATTCCTATTCTGTCAACAAGAGGCTTCATATTGTTTGTTACTAGACGAGTTGTGTTCATACTTACTGTGAACAATGGACGAGGCTCTACCAGCAGTTCATCCCGCTGGTCCAGTGTCCCCCAACGATAAGCCAACTCTGCGCTATATCTCTTCCAAGCCTCCACATATACACTGGCCCACAGCACATTAAAAAATGAGAAGAGGACAAAGCCCACATCTTCTGTTGCCTGGTCTCTGCCACAGAAACCAATCTGCACACAAAATACATTCAAGAATAAAATGTTATTTGAACACAAATGTATTGTTACAGCTACCAGTGAAACACTCTAAATTCGCACAACTGCAAACAAGTATTACTAGCTACAAGTAAAATATTTTACAAACAGTAAAATATAGTGCATAGAATTAAACTTCAATCTGCTGATCTGCCAAACACAAACTTTGCAACATGTTTTATCCCTTTTTTATGATACTCAAGTTGCAAATCAAAATTAACAACTGCAAAGAAATGAATAATGTAATTAAACTAGAGATATACACTTACAAATGGAATAGGAAATACAAAGTTTTGGAACACTGTCACATGGAAGGCAAAGGAGGAAATGTGAAGGTAATATTAAACTAAAATATTTTATCATTAGGAACACATTGTGAAGCAGCTCAGGGCCAAGACCACTGGCAAGCTATGATATTCTGTTGCAAATCAACAAAAGAAGTCAACAGCTGCATCAATCACATACACTAAACACAAACTGTACACAAGTTATATCTCACATGTTCCAACTTTACAAAACAGAGTGCAAAAACATTTTACATGTCACATCTTAAATCCTGCAGCTCTTATAAGAGCCCAGAGATTTTATATTTGAAATATTTATTTTTATAATAGCATCACTTCATACTGATGATGCTGAACCTGTTAGTTCTATAAGAAGATAGATACTTAGTCAAGAAAAATAATTATATGAGACTCTGAATGACTTCGTACACAATTCTGACTGGAAACAAAACTTAAAATCTATTCAATCACAACCTAATTCCACTAAACAAGACTTTGTTGAGAAGCTAATAGTCAGTCAGTCAGTCAGTCAAGAAATTCCCTGCCATCTATGGAACTCATTACCATGATCGCAAGAGCTTGATTCTGGTCACTGTACTGGAACCAGATAAATCCATTCCTCATCCTCACACAGTTTCTTTAAAATCTGTTTTTAATACAGACAATACAATAGTAATTCTGTACACAATTCTCATCTCCCCCACATGTGCTACATACCCTGCCAATTTTATTAACCTTGATCTGATAATTCATGTCAAGTCACATTATGAAATTCCTCACAGTATAATTTTCTCCGTCATCTTGTCACTCCTTCTGTCATGTCAAAATATTCTTCTCAGTACCCTGTTCTCAAACATTCCCAACTTTGTTCTTCTGTTAGAATGAAAGACCAAGTTTTAATTACAAAATTTTACTCACCCATAGCGTGGAATAAGCTTACTCATCACCAGTCTTCATCAACTCACATATGGTGAGTGGGTGAGCCATGACCAACAAAATAAATACTCTGCGAATGCACACAGCAATATGGAACCAGACAAATTCTAAATAGATGCAGCAGGCATGAACCCGACGAATATCTGATATGCTGTCCTACTCTACATCTACATTGCTAAGTGCTATTTTCCAACAGAACTATGAAACACAGAACTAATGTCACTGACAGCAAAGCTACATTTTGGGCAGCAGAGGTTAGGATTATAAAAGTTTAGTACATATAACAGAATACATACACTTTCTCTCAATAAACAGGAGTCGGGGTAGCTCAGTCAGTACAGTGAGTAGCTATGGACTGGATGACCGGGGTTCGATCCCTGGCGAGGGGGTAGAGGATTTTACCTCTAGCCTCTGTGTCCAGACCAGGTCTGGGGCCCACCCAGTCTCCTATACATATATAAGTACCGGGGTCCTTCCTCGGGGGGAAAGCGTGGCTGGGGTGTGACGCTGACCACTCCCCCCTATTTAGTGCCAAGGTTAAGAATGAGTAAGAGCTATATCACCTCTCCCCCTCAAGCACCTACATGGCGTATTGTGGGACAGATTTACTTTACTTTACTCAACAAACAATATGTGATGCTGTGTGAGACTTCTGGTTCTCATAGCAACAAATATGAATATGACCATGAGTCTGGTACACATCTACAGACTGTACAGTGCATCATCAAAGAAGACATGTTCAACATGTGATGTTTCTTGCTACTGCTGACACTTCTAAGTATCTTGTACTAAAAGGCTGACATTTTATAATTCTTTTGCATGTGATATGAGAGCTTTTTCTTTCAACAACAATTTCCAAGTGTTATATTTGTAAAATTTTTAATTCAGCCAATATTTAATTTTTTTATGACTGAAGAATGTCTGCTGTCTACATATGAGCTTATAACCATGTTATGGGACATGCAATTAAATAAATAATATTTTGAAGGAGAGAAACTATTAACTAAAGATATATGACAGCACACTGAAAGCAATGCAACAGCTTCATGGCATGCACTGAGAAAGTCAGTCGCTTACCCAGAAAACAAAGCCAACCACAGCTGGCACAATGAGAGCTGTGGTGTAGTGGCCGAGCCAGGCAAAATACATGGTTATCTTCACCCCAAAGTAATCACAGATTGCATCTACAATCACATGAGAGAAGAGTTACTACAACACACCACACGCGGCCCACAATAAAGTTTCGTACCTTGAGACTACTCCCATATCAAGTGCACTGGAGAAAAAGAAACAGGTGATAATTCAACATCCACCAAACCATTCAGGTGCTAGTAGAAGATAATAGAGAGGAAAAAAGCCAAACAATCCCAGAAAGCAATAGATCAAATTAAAAAATTCCTAAATGACAAGATACAATAACAAATCAATGAAATGGATGAGCCTGAGGATTTCATGATCAATGGCACTGGCAATGTAAGTGAGAGTATTGATAATGATTATGATAGTAGCATAAGCAGTGACAAGGAATGATACATACATGTTCATGAATTGCTGATTGATGACACAATTTAAATCAAACCACACACTGCTAACAAATAACTAATAGCTTTGAAACTGTATCTGATATTACTGTGGGCAAAAATACAGTCATTTCCTTCCGTCTCTATGTTTTGTGTATTACACGCACCATATTTTAAGAAAAATTAATTTTGAAGGAAAAAAGTGTTATACATGAGTAATACAGGGGCATATTTTCTGGAGACATCTTATCTGAGAAAGTAATATAAATCACTTAACAAATTCCTTACACTATCAGTAACTTCCTACAGTACACAACTGTGTTACAAGAGACGCATTCATTTAATAAACAACGTACTTTACTGTGAGCCAGATTATAACATATGAACATGTACCAAGTGTTCTAAGACTAATAAACTAGGAGGAATAGCATGCAGCAAGGGTAACATTAATGAAAATGTTAGTGTAAGTCACACCTCATGCACATACTACAGTACTAATTTAATGTTTCATGTTAACTGCAAGTTTAGTGATTCAATTACTTATATACAAGGACAGAACAATTTACCTAGAGGCTGTTTGTGTAGGAAAGCACGCACCCAACTCTTCTGTAATTTCTTGAGTGCAGGGAGATCATGTAGAGGGAACACTTGCGATATCACACCAGCTGACACACATTTTGGTACTGCACACAACAGAAGAGACATATCACTTCTGTTCAACTTTTTCAGCACCTCAAGTCCAGCAGTTTAATAGCTGTTCACCTACTTAATTAAATGTTGTCAACTACAAAGGTTACAAAGTATCGATTGAATGAAAGATAACCGCAAATAATATGGAAATAACCACAGCCTACTTTAAGGTACCATCTCTGCATATGCCTGAAAGAAGTGTTTAAACACGCACCAGTGTTTGATACTTTCACCTAGCCAACAGGAAATTGACAATTTTCAGGTAGAAGAAATATTAACATTGGCCCAAAATTTTAAGATGCAGTTCTCACCTTCAAAAATTATCTCCATTTTCAGCCCTGAAGATAGAAATAGTATGTTTCTCTGAAACACTGGCATCTGCCTGAAAATCTACACAGCATCAACACCAGATAAACAACTAACATCTTTAAATATTTGCCTGCAGTTACATATATTGCTCATATTAATGTTTTAACATTGTGTTAATAACAAGAAAAGTATTTTGTTCCTTATTTTCACTAAACGTTTTACTGCAAGCCTGGCCTAACATACCTATTGCCTGACCCTCAATAAGCTTCAGGCCTGCCACTTGGTCCTCAGGACCAGCTCGGAGAGTATGAAGCAGATGCAGAACAAGCCACTGACGCTCCTGGGTTGTGAAGAACTCACGTTCATTGTCTGTCCCTTCAAAGTAGGAAACCTCCTGCTGCACAAATTCCTTCAGTCCACCACCATACTCTGAACGCAATGTCTTTGGGAGATGCACCTCCTCAGCAGCCTTTAGCAGGCTGCAAGTTACAAGATGGCATGACAAATCCCCCTGATGCTAGCCTATGCCCTACAGTCTCAACAAGAATGAGACAGCTGAAATATATTTGCCACTTCAGAAAATAAACTTGTACCTATTACTGCACTATGATTCATACAGATTTCTTCTTTTTACTTAATGGTATCTCATTTTCCTCCATCACTTCCAGGGGTGCTCTATAGAGCAATGTCCCTTTCATCAGTATTCCAGGATTTGTTTTGGTATTCTATCTTCTGTTGAATGAGCCAGACAGATTGATACAGAGAGGACTTAAAATTCAAAGTTAAGTGTTAAGATTAATGAAAAAACATATCAGACTCTTTAATTTGCTTCCTGCCCCTTGTTAAATTTTGAATGCATTCAGACCAATGCAAGTACTTGCCACCAGTTACCTAGTAAGATCACATTTCTGGGGCCTTGGCAAGAAATATAGTAAGCATGGATGAAACAAGAAATACACAAAATATTTTGATAGGAAAACCTCTAAAGAGAACAAATCACATGAAGAACTAAGACACAGATTGGAAGATAATGCTAAAATTGATAAAACAAAGTAGGTTGTGGGATCCAACTTCTGAAAATCTGGGTTTCTTAATAATGTATTTCTGAATGAATAACTGAAAGACACTGTGCACTCACACATTGAAAGGGGCTGTGAGATAGAAGCCATAGCTGTCAGAAGATGCATGGTGTCGCACATGAACCACCAGCCCAGGTGTACCAGCACGCAGTCGGGACAATAACCACATGAGGGTGAAATCCTGTGCTCCAGGAGGGAACATGAGCACGACATCACATTCCTGAAACACCACACCATAACAGCTTTGTGTCCTACTAATAGATACAGCATTTCAGCTAGTGCCCTTAAACTAAGTGAACAATACACTACCAAGAACCTGCCCTAAAACAAGGCATGATGAAGTGCCCATACCATAATCTAAATTTAACATCACACTATTAATATAGTTCATGATAACCTCTGCTGAATAATCATCTGTAAAGAGCAAAAAATAAGTAATCTCTGGATTCGTGGTGACTGCTAGAAAATTAGGATAAACCATTTTTTTAAAAAAATACTACAAATTAAAACAATGAAATATGGATGGAAAGATGGACCAGTAAGTGGGTAGGCATACAGGTAAATACACAGTAGACAGATAGGGGCATTACATAGATCATAATGTTCAGGATATGTAATGAGTTGATGTATGTACAATACATCAAATTTGGAAAAGACTTAAAATACAATGTGCCTTACGGCAAACATCCTAAGGAAAAGATACAGCTCTCCTCTTGAACAGATAACTGTTCATATGCATATTCATAATAGTTATACAAGCAAGACATTTATATGGGGTTAACAGCATTCAAAGAACAAATCACTGCAGTCCGTTAATAAATCTTAAGTGAAATAAACTCAACACAGTAAAAGGCGTAAGACAAACAAAATTCTTCCAATTTTACCTTAAGTTTGTCCGATCAACAAATGACCACGTATTATTTTTATTGAATGTACAGTGGCCACTGATCTGTGAGGATAAATTCTGTCTCATACTGACTCCACCATCATACAGTTGGTATATAAAGGTATAGACAAGGTTACATGTTCAATAAAAGATCTGTGATTGCAGGATAATGTTCTCCCATGTTAGGAGACAAGCACTGTGTGTCAAAGGTTAATTAATATTTCTTCCAAAACACCCAAGTTTTTACAAGAAAATACCTTCAGATCACCAGTCAAATTTTTAATGTACTGTTATTTATTTGTGGTGTAACGGTTGTCAGTAGCTCAGATTACAAAGTATTTACTTTTAGGATGATCAGAAAATAATGGGCTGGAAAGCAAAAAGATGCTTGGCCTAATTGGTGGTCCTAACCCAGCACTCTTCTGAAGAAAACCATTCTCTGGTGCGAGATTTGAAGCCGGAGCCTCCTTAGTACAAACCAACAATAAATATGCTGAAACTTGCACTGGAATGGACAATACCACTCTAACCTGCGTTGGTATTGTTTGTATCCATAGGCGTCGGGGTGTCATCAGATGCCCAGTACAGGGGATTTTCCGTCGCAATAAACGGGAAGCTGAAAATAAAAATATCTTATAACACCTATTTTACAGTTCTAGTCCAATATCCCAGTAACAATGTCAGCTGCCTCACCATTTTCAAAAGATTCTTTTGCAGTTGACAGGAGTTTACGATATCGTATTTTCGCATAGTCTTCTTCTTCATCTTTATCTGCAAGCTGTTTGTTTTGTTCACCTTCCCCAGTTTCCATTATATACTTCAAAAAAAATAAACCCTACACCATATAATACAGATCCCCAGCTCGGTCTCTTAACTCGAAAACACAATGAAATAATGGTAGCATATAATTAGTGGCTTTCTTAACATCTGTCAACGCATATTCATAGGCCTAATTTTGACGTACTACAGGCGTTGAAAAACGGACAGAATTCCTTTATAGCACACTGTTCAGCACTACGAAAACACAAAAATCGCTTCTTTCACGATTCCTGCGTTGTTAGAGTAAAATAATACGCCCACTTCAACATACGAAGATGAGACTTTATCGTTGGTATGCTCTGTGGTTAGAGCTGACTAAAGACCTGCGAATGCTGCCCTATGACGTCAAGTTGCCATAGTTACACAGGATGGTTTCAAAATGGCGTTTATAAACGTATCGATTTGCTTAGCGTTGGTACACATGATATCATCAGCCTATAGTCTTTCTGCAGAAATTGTGGAATATTCAGATCCGACGTACTGTTCGGACAACGAATATTTTGACATACAATTATTTAAATGCGTTTCTTGCAACGAATTAAAAAACCTGAAACCTACTGAAGATAGTAAGTTGTCACTTCATATTTATTTTAATTAATATTATAATAAAAATAATTATTAATTATAAAGGACTTTGTATTTCAGGGCTGTCATGTACATGTAACATGAGGAGTAAGATTGTGCAATGGACAGGGGGACAGTTTCCAGTCTGTGAACTGTGTCCTGATGATGAAGTACCAACGATTGATAAGCTTGAATGCCTGCCATGTTCAGCCAAGGCACTGAAAGGAAATGACACTGTAGTTTGTACAGCATGTGGAATGGGGGAGATACAAGGTAATATTAACCATCTGTTGTACTGAGTCAACTGATCACAATGACAAACACTAAAACGTGTTGTAACATTTTATTGTATTTGTTCCAGTGGAAAAATACTACAATGGAACTCTGATGAAAACACTGCATTGTCTGAATTGCACAGATGGGACAGTTCCTTCATCTGATCAGACATTCTGTGTGCCCTGTTTGTTACACTCTCGTAACTGTTCCTGCCCTGCTGTCACCCATGAGTTGTTAGAAGGGACTTGTGTTCCCCTTAATAGCCTCTCCAACTGGCCAGATGAGAGAAATAGTTATGTTATAGAGTATGAATCTGGTGATAAGATTGATTCATATTTCCTTAGGAGACATTTAAGATCATCAGTATATCTATGCAAGGTGTGGCTTAGTCCATTTGGTTATTGGTTTGAACTTCATTAAGATGCCCTCCCCCCATTATTCACAGATATCAAACAAAGCAAGTATTATAAACAAATAGTTAACTTGCATGATGACTGTAAGTATGTTTATTATCTCCATTTCAAGTTTAAAATCCAATGATTCATTAGTTACTGCCATGAAAGATGTAGATAGAAATATCTTGTGTGGCCTCCACATTTTTTACTTTGCAATCTACAAAACTGTGATTCTGAATCCATATATTTTTACTGAACACTTTGTCTGCATTTACTGAACTGCATGAATTTGGAACCTGGATTCTCACAGAAGATGTGAGATTCTGCATATTACTGAAAAAATAGCAACATATTGAAGGCAGAATGACAGATTTCACCTATAATGAATTCTGTGTATCTCTGGGCAAGACATAAAAAAGAACAGGTTGAAATATTGAGTTCTGACTGGATTCCAGAATATTGTGAAATATAAACTCATAGGAAGGAGGCACTTACTTAAAACATCCAAAACAGTCTGTCCTGTAATTCAAATGCTGAGTGACAGGGAACATGTTCCTTTCAGATGAGGAACCAATCTGCTTGTGAACTGGTGGCCAACATGTGTACTCTGGTGATGTTCCGTGATGACTATGTTGGGAGTCCCTGCAAGCTATTTGAGGGTGCCAAACACATCCCAAATTCTGACAATAGTGCTCTGCCATGGCTGTACTATGGGGAGGGAGATGCACAGGCTGTGTTGTTCAGGAAGAAGATAACAGCCAAGTACAGCATGGATCCCAGCTTCAAGGTAAGTCTTAAACTGAAAGAAAGGGAAACAAAGTGGTGAAGAGAATAATATTAATAATGGCAAACTTCAGGACCTGCTGTTATGGCTGTTATCTCAAATAGTATTGTGGGAAATAACATATGTGTACCAAAGCTTTATAAGGAAACATGATGTCTAAGGGAAATTATAACAAGCACTATCAATATGTATTACTCTGTCCACAGGACTAAAACCATTAATTTTATGGACATAAATCTTACAGATTTTTAGAATCATTTATAAGTGCAGTTGTAAGCGTGTGAAGCACTCTGTGTGTCTGTACACATGGGATAAAAAAACTTTGTAATGTGTAAACCTATTTTGATTAAGTACGATATTGGAGAGTTTTGTGATAAACTGTCAAGCCATTTCAATTTTTTACTTATATCTATTTCAAACACTAATTTTCCTAAGAGCATAAATACTTCTTGGAGATTATCTCAATGGACACTTCTGAAAATAAATTCCATGACTAGATTTTTAGTTTACTTGGATAAACATTCACAACAGTATTAATTCCCAGAACACCTGCAACACCAATACTTTCTTCAGTAGTTTAATGATGCAATCTTATCGCAGCTGGTCATTCTACACAAAATCAGATGCTTCAGCTGTTAGAGCAGATGACTGTAATAAGAAGAAAACAAGAGAAAATGTTTGAGTTTAGATTGCAGTGAAATGAGATTGCTTTGTTCTATTAATTTAGTGCTGTATTACAGTATGACTTTGACATATATTAAACATGTTATTTGTATTAGATTTTCTTTTGCTGCAAGTAATAACAGTGAACAGTGAAGTCTTAGTATTAATTATTATTCATTCAGTATATAGTTCTGACTTCTCACCAGTGTGAATAAGTATCAACACTGAATAGTTAGTTGTATGCAAATTTAAGTTTGATTATTTCCTAGTAGTCATAATCCTTCAGTGTAGTGCAGAACCTTACTTGCATGGATCATCTCACTGTGAACTAGCTTCCTTTCAGTTCCATATGTGTATGTGCATGTAATAACAAACAAGAAGATTATAAGGTCTTTAAGTGGAACAATGGCAGTGATCAGTGCTGCTTTAAAGACCAGGTTCCTCAGTTCTAAGCAAGGGATTTTGATTAATTTTGTTCATGAGGTTATGTATAACTATTAATCACCAAAATCTGTGAAGTTAGTAGCTATATTTATGCAGTTCTATATATGTGCATATTTAAATGTAGATGCTCTTAATGCACTGAGGATTACTCTTTTCTAGTATTAATTTGCTGATTATTTTTACCTTGACTCTATTTTCCAAAATAAGGTAGCTCTGGAATTACACAGTAACACTTCCCTTCCTCATATTACTTGCAGTTCTCTTCTTATAAAAATTTGAAGAACAAGGTTGTCAGAATGTAATTTATAATTTTGTCCACCTAATGCACCTGTTGTGAAAATGTCTAAAATCTTGTTTATATGTTAGCTACTATTAAAACATAAGACTAGGTAATTATAAATTATACCAAACCAGTTGTTCCACACAGGCTAGCAGGTTGAATTTGACTGTCATACGATTCACACCTGAGGGCCACATGAAGGGGATTTCTCCAGCTAGCGGGAGCTTCCTGCAGCTGTGTCCTGGCTCATGGACCTCCCTGGACAAGGGGTTACGTTTTGGTGCCCAGTACAAGTTCTCCTGCAAGATACCTGCACATCAGTTGGTTCAGATCAAGGACACTGAATTCCTAGACCTGTATCTGCAGTACTGGGAAGATGGGGAATCCCTGCTGCATGCTGTCCCAGTGCTGGTAGTGGACCTCAAAGTGGGGGGCAAGTCAGCAAACAAGGTACAAAATGCAGAATTATAAAATCTTAAGCTTAGGCCTACACCACACCACTTGCCATACTTAAATGTGTTCCTAACATTTTCACAGCATTGAGCTGATCAAACAAACCAGTCATCACATCACAAATACCAACAGTAAACTACTCGTGAAATGTCAATAGAAATCATTCATGATACTAAGTTTGATAAAACAGATATTATGGCCAGCATTCACAAATACCATCTACAGATAAACATCAACATAGAACATCATTACATACTCATCAATATATGGAGCACCATCACCTTCCATTACTCCAGAGTCACTCTTGGATTGGCCGGCTTCCAAGCCATGACAACAATCATTCACACAAATGTACAATGTGTATCAGCCCAGAGAATACTGTAGACACTAATCCTGAAAATAACCATAATATTATTAAGTGTTAATGCATTTACAGAGATCTGACAGGGCCCAATGGCAGCTGACCAGGAGGTTCTTTCTGATTGACAAAGTTGGAGGTGTGAAGTATATGTCAAAGAGTGAAGTGGTTAATGCTCCATCTATCATCAGATATGTGCAGTCATGCACATTGAGGTATGCTATATTAATAGTATTGTGTTCCAACAAAATGTGTTTGCATGTGTAAACTGCACAGACCTGCCTGAATATCAAGATGAACCTAACAGCAATAAATTTCTTGAGCTACTTGACAAGGATTCTGTACGTTGTACCTAGTTTGTTAATTATGATGTGACACACAGTTTCTTCATTCCAGTGAAAAATAAAGTCATTTTGTTATGACCTTACAGGGTGAAGGTGCAGGGACATGAGGAGGAGGGTCGGATTTATCCCCCACTCTTGGTACTCAAGTATGGAGAAGTGAAGCAGGAAGACATTGAAGCTAATGTTGAGGTGCCATTCACATTCAGTGTTGAGTATGAAATGGAAAACTCAATGTCACATGCTGTAGAGGTAGGTTGTACACTTCCTTCCTGGAAGGATCACATCAGGTACAAGGCACGCTGAAAGGTTTTATTTCATCCTTCTGTGTTTTAAGGACAGCCTGTAAGCCTGATTCAGCTTGAATCCAGTGTTGAAGAGGTCAAACAATATCTCTTCTTCCTCAAAGATGGTAATTCTAAAAGGTCTCTGGCTCTGTGTACAAGTATATGTGTAATTCTTTTGTCTCAAAGAGCAAATACAGTGTAAGTAGACTGTCTCTAATATTACCACTGTTCATCCCTCACAATATTCAAAACTGTGCGCCCTAAAGTATTTCATTAAATGTACTAAGGTGCTTCACTGTAAACACTGTTAAGAACAAAACCAGCCTTTTTGGCAAGAAGAGTTACAACAAATAACATGGGTATTGCTGCAGCCAGGAATTACTGGTGATAATGTTAACTTCACAATATTCCAGGTGTCAGTGGGAGTTCTCAGTGCTCTTGCAGTTGTCTGGTCAGGCATAGAGACATGGAGATATTCCCGCCGATCAGGTCGAGTTGGCATTGACCATGTCACTTTGGGTAAGCTGCTCATGTTTTCATGTGGAAACCTTGCAAATGTTTTCTTCTTTGTCGCGGCCTGTGCCAGTTTTCACACCTTCGCATTCTACAAGGGACAGAGTATAGTGCAGGTTCTACTGCCATCCCACCAACAAGAGCAAATTATCAGGAGCTATGTAATTTCAGCATTCTCTCTCAAGGTGAGGTTTTCTTGTACAGGTCACAAGTACCATTTTAAATCACTGATAGATGCATCACATTTTTTTGCCAAGGTTCCTAGTTGCAGCATGAAGTAATATTTGTGTTTGTTTCAGATAGTAGAAGTCATTCATCTGCTCTGGAGGCAGATTTCTATTGACATCTTCTTCATTGACTGGGAGCGACCACGAGCTCATGGCTCCTTGACACGGCCCTGCAGTCAGCCAACTACTAGCACAGTACCACAGCCTGTCAGCATGTGGAGGACATACTTTGTGGCCAATGAGTGGAATGAGATACAGACCACAAGGAAGATCAGTCCCCTGTTCCAGCTGATTTTCACTGTCTTTGTGCTCAAGGTGTGTAAAGGGACAGTAATGTGTAGTGCTGTTGGACATTGCTGTTGGTGATACACATGTGCCTGTATTCTCACCAGGTGATTGGTATGGAGCACTGGGCAGTGGCTGACCCAGAAGTGCATACCTCTCCTCCAGAGTACATGAAGGACAGTCCACCAAGCTTCATCTGTTGCTTTGCTGTGGGTGTAATGGTCTATGTTACAATATACTTCCTGCAGGTTAGTTAAGCACACTCATTTATGGTTCCATATGTAAGCCTCAGCTGTGACAAAGTTAGCACTTTATGAATGTGGAGAATACCATACTCCCACTTTGGATAAGAACTCTGCTGACAGTCTTCTTCATCGTCACCCCAGACGGGCACAAACCAGGAAGGTTAGAAGATAATATATAAGAAACATAAAATTTTTGTCAGTCTGTGTTACATTGGAACATAACGGATGAGGCCAAAACTGAGTTTAGGTACATTAACTCTTGAGCTGTATTACTGTTATATTACATCAGCATTCAACACTATATAGTCTCTCAGAACTCATTGATCTGTAGCTTTGAAACTTTAATTCTGTCACAAATCATATTCCTATGGGTCCACTTTGTGTCACATTGTACCTACTTACTAAGAATCTGAACAATTTGTGCCCTGAGATAGAAACAGGAGTAGATTTTTGCTTCATAAATTGAGACTGTTTTTAAGGTAGTGGCACAGTGCTTTCAAGGAATCAACTCTTCCAATACATGGATGAAACAAGAATGCACCACTCATGGTTATAAGAAGTGCTTAGGAAGGCAGAAAAAGACTAATGATTTAGAATTGATTACATGCAGTTGAAATACATCATTAAATAAACCACCAAGACAACATTTTAGAGCAAGTTGCACTGTTTTCATTGCAGTGGGTGTTCATGGTGCTGATATATGAGAGATACGTCAAGAACATGGTTCAAGAGTTTGTTGATATTTGCTCCATGGCCAATGTCAGTGTCTTCATCTTGGCTTTGGAAAATTATGGATTCTATATTCATGGCAGGTGAGCTCATCACATTTGGACACTGAGGAGCACAGAACTCAGTTAGCATCAGTGACACAATCCAACAGACACAACATCTGAAATGAAGCAACAGCAACCTTTTGAGATGATCATAAGTAAAGCTAATGGTTGCTGACCTTCAGAATTGGTGACATATTTTCAGATTTGAATAAGTGAACAGCATAGCAGGGGAACTAAGGAGCAGTCTTGTTGCAGATCAGCACATGGGTTTGCGGACACAGACATGCAGACAATATTGGGGCAACTACGAAGAGAAGAGGAGGATCTGTGTGGGCACCGGGGACTGCTGCCTGGCACTGATCAGCAGACCTTCCAGATGGCTGTACCACTTCAGCTGCGGTCATATTATCGAAAAGTGATGGCTCCAATCAGTTCGGTATGTGGGCTTGGTGTACAGCCTGCATGGGGGACACAAATTAATCAGAATTGTGGTGGAAAAATTCGTTCATGAAGGACGCTTGCAAGGCCAAAACAAAGATTACATAATATTAAACTGGCTGTTAAAAAAGAAAGGATTGGTCCCAGTCTTTCTTAACCTCTTCTTTGTGCAGATAACGCTGGCCACAAAAAGGTTGTCAATGGGTGGTGCTGGAGCCCTCAGGTCAAAGGTGTTGTCCGGGAACATGGACAGAAGCATTCAGATATACCACAACATGAACAAATTCCTTGCTGCATTTTTTGAACACGTAAGAATTTTGTTATTAGTGTTTGATCTAATTTATAACTTATGAAAGATTACACATTATTGTAAGAAATCCAAGCTCCTTCAATACCATCATATTTAGACACTTTCTGTGATATCAGTAAAGTCCATTGAGTGTTATACTTGCAGTAGAGGAATCATGTGTATTGACAAGCAGCCTGCCAAGTACAGCTCATTTCTACATTCTGTGATATCGCCTTCCTTTCCACCGTCAGACCCAGCTGGTTTGTTGTGATGTGCATCACAAAACACTTCATATCTTCCTGGATATCTTATTCTTTGTAGATATTACACAACTTTTTTGCAGATCCTATCAGAGTTCACTCCTTCAACATCTTCTTTCTAGTTATTTTGTGGTGGTGCTGAATAAAATATATTGATGAAATATTGCAATTCTGTTATTTTTAGGTATGATCACAACATAAAGCAGCAAAAATGTGCTGTCCCTCTATCTTTCTGCATGTAACATTTAAGAACTGCTGAACAGTTTTCATAAAATTAGATAGCGGGAAGTTTTACTAAAATTTGTCGATAATTCCAGTTTGATTAATTAAAATTAGACGTCACTTCACATGAAGGTTAGGGTAATGAATCATCCTGATGATGGAAGCAGTAAGTTCCTCTGAATTGTTAGTCAGTATCTACTAGATTATACAGTGCTACATCCCTGCTTGTGTGTAATCTGCAGTCTGTTAGTTGATACACATCTCATTGTCACTTCATTATAGTCCATGCTTCAGTACTCTACAATAATATTGATTTAAAAATTCTCCTGCAGCTTCAGAATATGGCAATTTGAAAATGTGATTTACAGTGCCTGATGTTGACCCATAGTCAAAAGTGGAAACATCTGCATTGTATTTTTATAAACAGTAAAAGTGAAAATTATGTAATTTTCTTTCAGGCACTGAAAGACTTGGATTATGATGTGAGAGAGAAGCTGTTTGTTGAATCTCTTCTTGACATTGAGTTTACGGAAATCTTCGACAAAGGAATCCTGTATGCAGGTTAGGCACCTCCCCACCTTGATATACCATATGTAGGGAATTTAAGATGATAGTGCACAGTGAGACTCTTTTCATGTTACAGACAGCGGGCATTCTTTTGACAATGTTCTCTTCTATGGAAACGAGTTTACTTTGGCAACATTTGACATCTTCCTGTTCTGCTTTGTGGAGATGCTTTTCCATGACTTCCTGCTAGCTGCCATTGTCACAGCATTCTTTGAAAAGGTTTGTATGATAAATAATGGTATGCTATTGCTTTAAAAAGAAAATGATGCTTAGCCACACAGGTTTCATATTTACACAACTGATTTTTATAGAGTACATCAAAGACTAAAACAAACCATCATACCTTATACAGCGTGAGTAATCAGCTTCCTATTTTGCCACTTCTTTTCCTGTACTCTTGTTTTGCTTCTCTCTGAAGGTGCTCGTCGTCATACGCAGAGTGGGTGGAAGGCATAACCTGGCCAAGAAGACCCTTATTGATGAGCGGTTTCTGGTGTGAGATGTATCATTGTTCTGTGACTTTAGTCATTTAGCAGAAGGATTCTTGGTGAAGAAAACTGTAGCAATTCCTGAAGTTCCTATAAAGAAATGGGTAAATCTGGGATAACAGAAAACTTCAGGAGGAAAATGATTCAAATTCAAAATCAGCTGTCCTGCCATCAGACTGACTAAAGGACTTCACATACACAGAGTTCCATTGTATGTGTCACATTTTAGTATCAAATGTTGCACAACCTGCAAATCCTGTAGAGTTTTTTAGGTTCTTTTCATGAAATAAATATACTACTTTGTATAGACTTACTTTTTTTTTGGGGGGGGGGGGA
>NW_019060649.1:258373-361758 GCF_000696155.1 Zootermopsis nevadensis | reverse complement strand
CGCTGCTGGAACTTGCCCCACTTGGCCATCAGCTCCTGGTGGGCGATTTGCCCGCCCAACTCAATGGCCCAGCAATGCAGGTTGACCTCGTCGCCTCCCACGTGAAACATATCAGTCACGTTCGTGAGGTATACCAGGTCTAGATACAGGTTGCCCAGCACGGAGTAGACCCGCTCACTGTCCGGGTTTAGCTGCCCGCAGGGAGGTTCCTCGCAGAACACGTTCCAGGGCTGGCGGTTTAAACACAAACTGAGATTTCTCCCCCACTGCCAACCGTTTCCAGCGTGCGCAGGCGCGTCCACCTCCACAAGTATTCGCACTCCCCGCACGCGAGCGTATGCCACGAGATCGGCCACATCGCGCGTACTGTACGTCTCGTCGGGCGAATACGCGCCGTGACGAACCATACTGGGCACGTGCGGGGAGTCGAACGGGAAGCTGTGCGAGTCGGAGATGTGCCAGTGCAGTGCATTCAGTTTGGAGGCGGCCAATCCGTCCACTGCGGCACGGAGGGCGCGTAGAGGCAGGAAGTTGCGGCCAGTGTCCAACAGCACCCCTCGGTGTGGAAAGCTGGGAGCGTCGCGAATATGGGCACTCGTGAGGACCCGCAGGGTTGAGTCGTCCCACCACACTAGCTGCGACAATGTCTCCAGGCCGTGGCGTGCCCCGAAGAACGTCTGCGCTCGAACATCGGCACGCAGCTTCCCTGCGCCTGTGTGTCGTACTACCAGCAGGTAGCTCTCGTTGGTGCCGAGTGTCAGCAGAGGATCGCGGTCTGCACTGTACACCTCCACACTCACCACAAACTCACTCAGAGACCTCCCGCCGGGATCCTCGGTGCTTGAGTCAGGCACCAGGGACTCCAGGTTCCCGCGAAACACGTCAAACGCTTGCTCAAGCAGGCGTCGAACCTGGGAACTCCGCACTTCAAGCCGCAGCACCAGCAGACGGAAGGGAACTGACTGCAACCCGAAGTCCGCGACCCCAGTCGGGCGTGGCCACAGAGGCACGGCGCCGCACATCATACGGCAAGTGGCGAGCGATATGCGGTCACCCCGCGGCTCACGGCGCACACAGTGCTGAGCCTCGCAGGCCCAAGTCCAAAGGCTGTCCGCTACCCTGCAGACAGCACACGGTTACCTAGCGCTCTGACAAAAGCGAGCAGCTGCACAGAGGCTACAGAATGACTCGTCACCTGGGCTTTCTGATCCTTATGGCGGTCTGTAGGTCCTCGAGTCGGCCCCAGTACAGGAGCGCGATCAGCCCCACGCCAAACACCGACAGGGTGAGCAGCCCCTTGCGCAGGCGGTCAGCACCCATCTGCAGGCAAGACAACAGTCCGACCCGTGGGCAGTGAATTGTGAATGTATCAAAAACACAGTGGCTCATGACGGGCTACACTGTTCAGGCATTTGTGGGTTCCCTCGACCTCTCCAGGTAAATGCCAAAATAGGACACTGAATTAGGCCATGACTCCTTCCTTCAATATCCTTTCCAATTCGTTGTTCGCTAATCATTCAGCGCTATACATCGTGAGCTCAAATTTCAAAACACGTGTTCAGGCGGAAAATTTGTAGGCTGTGTCAACACCTGTGAGTACTGCAGTTCTGATGGAGAACTGACAAGCGAATGCCTGCTCTCCATACTAGTCGGCACATGAAAAATAATTAATAATGTTTATCGATTATTACGAACCGTCATACACATTTAACGCAACCAGCCGCTGTCTTACTAAATCACTGAGTGGTCTTAGTTACCTGTTTAGTGACTCTTGTCACCACATACATGCCGATGATGAACAAAATGAAAATGACTTGACTGAATACCACAATACGAAATTGTGGGTCGTCGGGTCTTCCACCCGATTTCCCTACCCTCGGAGCGGCCGTAGTTTTAAAAGTTATCTACTGATATGTTAAATAAAGGGGGCAACATGAAGAGGTGCCGTGGGCCGCATCCGGCCCGCAGGCAGTAGCTTTAAACTCAAAGTATAAAGTGCATAACAGAGACAACGTATATTTCGTATCGTGTTTCTCTTCATCGTGTTGACGAACCCTTAAATTATAAATGCAGGATTATTATACATAGTAATGCAGAATATTCATTTTTGGAAGTTAAATGCGCCGGGGGGCGCAAGGTTGAAGGTTCCCCTAGGGCGCCAAATACCCTTGCGTTGGCCCTGAGTATACAAACGCATTTACCACTGTTACCGCTGTATCGTAATTCAGCGCCGTGAGGAAATGTTACCGCTGTGCCAACGCGAACGGTGAGCATGGCCCCAGGAAAGTGTATGCAAATTGGCACAGTGCCAATCAGGAAAATGAGAGTAACTTCACAGGCAACACACTTAAAGCTTCCCAAAACGCTGAGGCTGTCCTGCATTGCAGGGGCTCCCAGATGGTCCCACTACCATGAAGGTTCACACCAAAAAATTTGCATTTATTTCTTGTTTCAACCAGTTCTGATTACACTGCCTTCCGCCCAAACATCCACACGACTCAAAAGAAAGAAAACACGAGACATTCGTTTTGTATAACCTCAGCCTTCGGAGCAAAGGTGCAATTTACAGAACTACCCCCGCACCATCCCTACACCCTGCACGTCACTAATAGCAGGGCCCAAGTCACGCGATTTTGTCAATACAGGCCACGCCCCGTGTTGACGTCACGTTTCGGAGCTGCGTGATCGTGTTACGTGACTCGGCTGCGCCTCCAGTTTTCCAAACAGCCAGAGCTCCAACGTGCCGGCGGCTATGAGGTGAGGCAAACCCATGCACTGCGACGACCGAAAATGTTTTCTTCTGTCCTCCGACAGTGACTGTGTAATGGCGACATTTTCAAATCTGCTGCAACCCGCGGTTGCCCGAACAAGTGACAATGCGAGACAAGTGTAATGCCATGCCATGTCCGTGAAACGCCTGGCGGTGCTGGCCGCGACGCAGTCCGATGGCTACATCGTCAACAATAACATGACGTCATTTCCCGGGGCGCGAGCCGGCATCCCGCTCCATGGCAACGTCAACGTTCTGCTGAGTGGGTGAGTCTGCTGGCCATGACAACTGTTACATCCGACGTACATTTAGTTTTCTTGCATCAATGCCGTAACACATTGGCTGATGCAGCGCTGCAACACCACAATTCCCGGAACAATCAGTACACGGCTCTCTGACGCCGGTCTGGTCTTCGGTCTTATTTTAAGAACACGACAACTCGAGGAAGCAAAAGACGGCAAATGACAGACAATTAACGAACCGTTCGTAATTCGTCAGGACAAGGTACGAGACGGTCGTTTCTTTCTGGTGCTGTGGAGTATGAAACGAAACACGAGTTAATGTTTTTACTTTATATCAGTACGCCTATAATTAAAATCGACGGACAACTGGCTTCATGAAAGCACGTTATCTTTATACCGGGGGAAAATCCAGGATTGTCCCGGACAAAACACTTGAAAATGAAAGTCGTACCATAAATAATTTTTATATTTCACATCAAAATGGCGAAATATTACACGGCACGCGAAAATCGACCGAAATTATGAATTTCTCCAAGGCCGGCTTTAAGTCACCAACGACAGTCTGTGCAAAAGGTTTCGTGTTCGCTTAGTTACGGCGCGAAATCGATCCCGTCAGAAGCACTGAACCAACCGTGCTTAAATTACGACTCTAGCCCTGTCTGAACGTCATGCGGTTCGAAATATCTTACTGAGACAGCGTCGGTTACAGTGCAAGCAGTGATCTGTCTGCTCAGAAGCAAATGACGGACGAATGGCGCGATCGATAGCACCCATCTTCGAGTTCTTGCTCGAAAGTCAGACTGTGCAATCGTGGCCCAGACAAAGTGTCAAGAAACTCCCCTACGTTTAAGGTACCCGACGGTTTATTATAGCAAACCCCACGAGAACGTAGAATAAGTGCTCGGTAGGAGTCAGTCAACTGCTACAGGAGCAAAAATGGGTGGGTGTAAGTGAACGGATAATTTGAAAATGTTGTCTACGTTACCAAAAAATGAATTCGGTACTGCACACCGTAGGCAACACTTCACACTCAATCAAGCAGCTTGAAAACCTTCTCGTACCTACTCTCACTGCACTAAATGTAGCCAACCTGACGTCCGTTCCTTGTCTGGTGAAGCCACAAACTTCATGCGCTATGCCACGACACCGGAAACTCTTGCGATAAGCCCCTCACAAGGGTTTCCGTTTATAGCTAGGGCTGGACGGGAAACATTTCGCTTCGTTTGTTCATTCAGGGTTTTGAAAGAAAGCGCACAGCACTGGCTTTCAATATAGTTGATTACTGCATCAAAATCTGTCAGTCCGTTCCAAGAGATGAAACAGCCTCTTATTTTCGGGTTTTCAAGTACACTCTCCGTTTTCCCAGACAAGCGTTTTCTTACGACAGTTAATGTTACGACAGATAACCTTCCCGCTCCAGTATTATCAGTATCAGCATCGGACAACAAAAGCTGAAGCAATAATTTGTTGGAGTTACGAAAACAACAATAACGGCGTCAGGAAACGGTATTCAACGTCGCACGGCAATTCCAAGCAGCGTAGTCGACATAATGAGCCTGCGCGTGACCGTGTCGTAATGCGTCTGTCCTCTGCTATAGGGTGATGCTGAGTGGCCTAGTCCTCCTGGTGTTTCTCATCTGCTACTGTTGCCATCGCAACGTAAACAAGAACTCGGAAAGACGCAGCGAAATGTACCTACAAGAGCCGCTGGAGGTCTTTACCGTTGACGAGCAGGTGAGTTGACAGCAACGAGGCAGCCGAAGGTAGTAACAGGATGAAAAGCTGGTGGTAGGTTCCGCAAAACAAACTCCGGGCAAGACAACGAGCAGCGGGTGTCTGGGTCCAGATTACAACTTGCTCCAAAACACGCGTAGCTCCTACTGGCGCCGAGAGGGACCAACAGACGCTTTGGAGATTCGAACCCGGTCGCTATTAGTGGACGCCTGTCGGTGTTATACACACCAATAGAAATATTTTCGTAAACACCAATATAAAATTCGTCACACTGGAAATGTGCGGTGCATATAGTAGGCCACCCACAAATATTTACTTAACGTACGCCATAAAATGTCCCAGATAAAAGTCACTCAATCAAAATTTTCAGTAATTAATTTATATTTCAGCAAAGTTGGAATAATTTCCGATCGATAAATAGAAAAACTAAAATGAAGCTTAAATTATCAACATCGAATTCAATCAAAATCTATCCAGTAGTTAAATGGACAGACGAAAACGATGCAGGACCTGCCAACAGCAGCGTTTCTGAGTCCCCACGCCACAAATTTAACTGTTTAATTACAAATAAGTATTCTGCAGTACAATCGTAAGGACACTTCTTACAATGTATCCTCTAGCATTTACTTATCAGCAGAAAACTGGGGGGAACAGAGCGCACTCTGATACTTGCAAGACATTCGTTTGTTAGTGACGGTAATATGAGGCCAACAGATGTCCCTCGTGTTGCATCTACCGTGGTTACACTAAGCTCCAGTATCGCGGTTTGAATCCCGCTGACTACGGTGGTCAATCCCGAGAATTGACTCCACAAGAAAAATATGTTTTTAAACTACGCTAGTCTAAAAAGTAACAAAATGACTGACGTATAAATCGATTCAAAAATAATTCTGTCAGTGCAAGGTATCCTATCTTCACATATTGCAGTGCCCTGACGTGTTCCTGCAACCGGACCCCTGCCCCCAGACTGCCTCCAGCCCGCCCCCGACCTACGAGGCCGTCATAAGGGACAGACCCCGGAAGAAGGTCGAAGAAGAGGACGACAGCGGACTGCCTACGTACCAGGCGGCGCTGCGACTGGCGGCTCAGGGCTACGTATGAGCAACGCAGAAAGCCAAAATATGAGAGAAATGAACGCACGATGGGGAGACCATGTTCTTCTGTTAGCCTGCTTCGTTTCCAAAAGAAAGTGGTACATTCTGGTCCGCAGTAACAGTCGGTGTCGAACAATAACGAACCCCTAATTTACGCGAGGCTGAAGCACCCTAAAACGGCCCGTCGTGTGAAAAGGAACTTAAAATAAAATACGTTTTTCGATGTAAAAAATGTTTAACGAAACACGACGGGCAGCAATGTAGTAGCATCGCTCGTTTCAGTTGTGGGTTGTGTTGTGACAATGTGTGGTCTTGCAGGTGGTTCGAAAGGTTTAGGAGGAATTTCTTGTCTCCATCTTACATCTACCCGAAGGACATATTGTGATATGTTCTTTGGAAACGCTGGTAACCACACGGCTCCGATAAAAAAAAAACATTTTCGCCGCCATGAAAAACTCAGATCTCGTGTTTCAACTTCTTCCGCCAAACACCGAATTAAGCCATGCAGCAACTTTGGATGTGCAACACGCAACTGGTGGCTGCTGTGGTACAGCACCATCAATGCAGTAATCAAAATTTCACACAAATACCAAGATAACCGAACACCCCGAGAACTACGAATAAACCGCACGGCATCACAAGCTGATATAAAGGGTGGAATAAACTTCTATCTTCGTCACAAGGTTCCCTGAAATCTGAGCCATGTCTGCAACAAACATTTTCACAAGTTGGTCCATAATTAACTACATACCGTTCCAGAAGTTAGTGCCTACCGAAGTGTTATATACCAACCAGTTAAATCCCCAGTGATAGTGAAATGAACTAATAGAATTTGAGGTAACATTTGAATTTGCGGCTGTCCACTAAACCTTTTTCTGAATTAGTTCACATTACAAAACTGTCTCCGTCTCCCCGTGAGGTTTCATGGCCAATATTTGGCCCGTCTCAACCTTCCAGACTGAGTAGCAAAATACGAATCTTTTCGTAATGCACTGTTCCGTAACCCTATCAGCCGTTCGTAAGTCATCGTGCGTTTTTCCTCTGCAAAGAAGAAACAACGGACCTGAAACGCTTGAGTGTTGTGTTTTTATTCTCGGCAGTTCGCTTTAACTAAGAGTACAACAGGATCAGTGGATTCTAATAAGCTTTACATGTGAGCCCAAAGTCAACAAAGACATACGATTATTGATGAACGACTCTCGGGCAAAAACCCGTGTCAGGTGGCTGAATGGTGAATACACCATATCTTCTGTTAACGTTTCAAGAGCCATCTCTGCTCTCATCCTCAGGGCAGCTGCGTAACAAACTAGTCCTCTGTAGCGCTCTGTACCCACACTGACGATCCCCAATAATTTAATTCACATATGGAGTTAATCTCGCCAGAAGAATGTTGGATAGAACTTTGTATGAGGTTGATAGTACAGAAATTCCTCGGTAATTACCACACTCAGTCTTGTCCCCCTTATTATGAATAGGAATAATTATGGATTCCTTCCATTGTTGTGGCATCTCTTCCTTATCCCAAATTAACTGAATAAGCTTATGGATCCTCATATGCAACCCTTTGCCACCTGCTTTAATTAATTCGGCTGGAATTTGATCGATACGTGGAGATTTATAACTTTTCAACTTTCCAATGACTAATTCAACTTCATCTAAACTAGGTTCTGGCACTAACAGTTCAGCTGTATGTATTTTAATCTAACTTCATCAGACCCGTGCCCATTTAAGAGCTGGTTAAAGAAATGTTTCCAACTATTCAAAATTTGTATTGGATCTACAAGTAAATTGCCACCCTTTCTTAAAATCATTTATGCCTCTGTACAGATCTGGCTTTCAGATTAGGCCCGAGAAAATCAGGGGTGCGAAAGTAAGAGGCCGTGGCCAATTACAATATACCTTGTCATTCAATCATTCATTCATCTCGGAGAATAAAAAGAACGCAGGCCATAACTTGCTGGTATTCGAACCGGCGATCTGCTGACATGCGGTGTTGAAAATTATAGAAAGTATCACGAGTTTGATCGAGACACCTGTCAGAACTGAAGCTGCCTGCAATTAACAGCTTCCTATGTATGCGGTAGAGGAATAACATCAAAGCAGTAACGCATGACGATGTAGAACTCTTGTTCCAAAGGAGTGCACTCGGCTGAACAAAGCCTTCTGCTGGTGCTTATATCGTTAGACAAATCAATGGGCGCCAGCGTATGAAATCCGCGTCGCTTAGCAACGACAGCAAACACACACGAACAACTGAAAAAGTACTTCGGCTTAATTTCTAATTTATACTTCTTCCAATCGAAACGCTGCTGAGTATTGGGGTATTTTCAATACCTACGTCTCTTCTGTAAGAGCACTCCCTCATCGAGACGTGACTCGATGGCGTGGAACACTTACTTTATATCGTTCAACTGTATTCCAACTAAAACTTTTAAAACGCAATTTTTCTGAGCCACATACACTACAGATCGACATGTCAGTCAAACCCCTAGGACTAGGCCTTCGACGTCGAAGGCCAGCCCACAAAGGACGCCCTGAAAGGGGTGCGAGGACACGAGACGACTTCCGGGCACATGGTTTCGCATCCTTAGAGATGGGACGGATTGACACGACAAGCCCGCCTACCTCAGACAGTGCTTCGCATCCTGACTCCGGTGAGTCCCTTGAAACCGGTCCTGATTCTGGGCATCTCTGGTGACAAGTAAAATTATGAAGCTCGTAAAGTTTCGTTTCAGAGACGTTCTTTACGAGAATGCATAACATGAACACAAAAACATCACGCAATAACGGCAGCACGCAACATGTCGAGAAATTGCAGCACACTCATGCAGTCGCAAGTATGGTCGATACCAGCGCTATCGATACTTGAGAACAACACAACGCCATCAATCAGGATCACTTCGTTCTCTTACAAACTAACTACAAATGTGACTAGCTGACTCAAAATACATACATATACAAAACAAATGACAAAATAACAAAGTAATTAAAATCGTAAGCAAGTAACTCTACAGTTGCCGACTATCCCTGCCAATCGTCGATATTTTGGAACACGAACGTTCATGACCGCAATCACCAAAGCTCGCCATTTGCATTCTGTGCAAAGACGTTGCAACTACCACGACCTTCAATAATGTAACTCACTTCGGAACAATCTCGTCCTGTGCCGCCCCGAGGTTTGCCTTCGTGACATAATGCTATACAAACTCTGAAAATGAAACAGCGTCGTTAAATAACCAAAGAGGCAGTCAATCTAAACAGCATGCCACTTGTCTCGGGAGATCTTCAATTGCTGTTGTTATGGGGTCTGTGGAACTGGGTCGCTAATGGGCCCTGCGTCTATCCCCCAGATGATCTTCTTCTTAAAGTGCCTGTCCGTTCCGGATGTTGGCTTTCAGCACAGCAATTTGAGCTTTACTGGCTGCTACTTGAAACAGCCCTCCAGTGGACATCGATAACCAAGTTTTTAGGTTCTGAAGCCAGGAGATTCTTGGCCTGCCAGGCCCCCTCTTTCCGAATACTTTCCCTCGATTATAAGCTGAAGCAGCCCGTATCTACCAATATTTCACATGATATGACCGAAATCACGGTGGTCTAGTGGTCAGAACACTAGCCTTGTAAGCCTGGGGTCCCGGGTTCAATTCCCGGAGGTGCTCAAATTTATAACTTGTGTTGGGCAAGGCCGTGGTCTAGGCATCACAGAGTTTTCCTCCGGGGGCTTCCCCGGTTTCTCCGTGGCATCCCAACAATTACTCCATTCACACACAGAAGAAGGCAATGGCAAACCACTTCTGATCATCTCTGCCAAGAATGTATATATGTATGAGCAGGTCCCTGACAACCTGAAGAGGTTGGAAGGATCCTGTTCATGATATATGGACCTGTCGTCAGACAGAACACTACAAATAAAAAAAAATGACCGAAATATTCCAACTTTCTCTTTTTTATGGTGTTAACAACCTCAAGGTCTTTAAAGGAAATTCTGAAAATACGAGTGAATATGGAGCAGCGGTGGAATGGTACTGACAGCACAAAACCGAAGGAATCGACGAGAAACCCGTCTCAGTGCCAGTTGGTACACCATAAATCCCAAATGGACTGGCCTGGAGGTGATCTCCGGAGTCCGCGATGAGAAACCGAGTAACCGCTTGAGTTGTGGCTCGGCAGCGACCTTCGGTTGCTGGACCAAGGTCGTGTTACGAAACAGATGCCAATCGAACTCTGACTGTGCAACTCAACTACAGTATGTTTCTCAGATATATCATCAGTGTTTTCAGACGAGTAGCAAGCCGCGTGAAGTGGCGTTGCACACACGTCCCGGCAACATGAACTCTGGCGAATATCGAACGCAGCTGTCGAGTGGTTAGCATTGCAGATTCGTTTCTGGGAAGTCCGAGGTTCAAATCCCGGTCCACGGACCTGATATCTTGTCTCAGGCATTTCTTGGTTTTCCTAACTCCTCCAAGGACCTTTCAACAGGCCACGACAGCTTCCTTCCATTTCCAATTCATTATTAATTAATCAACTTATCATCAGACACTACATAATATGAGCTACTGATAAAGTCGTTAATTAAAAACTGAAGCATGCAGAAGACAAGCGATCTAAACTGCGATTGAATCTTCTACTGAAGCCCCCTTCTCAAGCGTCAATGGGCTGAGATACGATCAACGGAACGCCCTGACAGCACAGCCACACAGAAGCTTCAACATAGTTCGAACCAAAGCCGATCATTAGGAACAATCTAGAGCCCAGATTAAAAACCTACCTCCATAAAACCCAACCAATGTTATCCTCCCATTTCCTCCTCTGTCTTAAAAGTGTTCGTTTTCCAACAAGTCTCCACATGAAAATTCTGTATGCCTTTTTGCTCCCTCATTTTATCCTTTACCCTAACAACACTTGGTGATATAAACAATCAGAAAGTTCTTCATTATAGAAAATTTAATTATTTTCTGCCCCACGTGCTCAGGATCCGCGTGTTTTCAAATGCCTGTTGATTCTTCAGGGCAGACTGGTTAGCTCACCGAGTTCATTATGTAATTCAGCATTATGAAATAAGTCAACATTGATTTGCTTCACGCTGCCTGGTTACGAAAGAGGCAGCGAGTGCCAGTGTGACAGATAACCCCAAGGCCTCTTTTATCAGACAGTAAATAAACAATCGGGGCATTGGTGTTCAGGGCAAGAACCATACGTCTAACGATTATTATATCACCGAAGTGGGCCATAAGATTACGCAGCACACAACACTGCACGAAATTAACAAATATTTCGTCTTTTGCCTTTTGAATAGACAAGAATTTCAAAACATTTGCCTGTTTTTTATTCAAAGACTCCTCGCTTCTGCATCGTTTTGTACAGCAGCCCTGCAAAACATTTCGCCAACAAAATTTCGTTTCCATTTCTTGTCTCTACAAGTGTCCGCCGAACCGAGGCTGCGCTTCAAAATAAGGACGAAGCCTAATCCTTTTACGTTTGAAAGGCAAAGTTGTCCCTGTGCTTAAGAAACGCGACGCCATGAACGCGTTTGATGCGGAGGCACAGCCTCCACAATTTCTTAACCTAGACACGATGTAGGGGTGAGTGGTCAATCCGACGCTCCTGTAGCTTCATCTCCGAGAATGAGCCTCGGTCCCACGTGACTGGAAGTTGCGTGATATTCTGGTCTGTCACTCTACTGATCGAGCTGTCCCGCTAGGAAAATTATAAAACGTTTCGAGACATAAAAATCCGTGATGTTTATACACGCTAAAATAGACAATAAAGAAACGTATTATGGAAATCACAGAGAAACTCTTAGGAATAGCTGACCGACATTTGAACCCGGGAATGCGACACAAGAGGCCGCAGCTGAGCGACTACTGGCTTTTCAGAAAGGACTCATTATCTGTGACTATGCAACCTTTCACGGGAATTGGCTTCTTCCCATCTTTTTTGACATTAGGTGGGGCTCCTTGGACGAGTGATCAGCCCGTCGCAAGGCCTCTACCCACACAGGACAGCACAACACAGACTGACGGGATTCGAAGCCACGGTTCCAGTGCCCCCCCGTGTAGTCGTTATCGAGGGCAGTTCGAATTTCTGTAAAACTGAAAATAATTTTTGTTTACGTCACAGGACAGTGGACGTACCGCCGACAAGCGTGACGGATGTCAAGTCTGAACTGGGCTGTACTTACAATACGTCACTGGCGTGATCGATTTGCTAGATTGAAACATCAGAAATATTTTAATCGATAACTAAAAATTGAACAAAAGTACTTTTCTGCCACGAATGCGGTTTCCCCGTTTTAAGGACCTGGCATTCAGCAAATTATTAAAAAGGCGATTTTTTCATGAAGCTCGTCTGTCCGCATGTTTCATCCCGGAATATAATCATCAGATTCCGATTAAATGCGTAGGCACCAGTCACACTGCTGTTGCTTGGAAACAATACAACAATGCCCATCACGCAGATCTGATCGTTGTTTTAGTATTTCGTTTGTTTCCGTAACCGAATTACGCGATGCGCATTCAGATGATTCGCCATCGGGGATGAAGACCGTTCAGTGGGCTGAGCAATCACCCAGAAGGCCGCAGCCATCATGCGGCATGTCGGGCGGGAGAACGCCAGTCACCCAGTGAAAGCCCGTCTGGCCGGTCGACATGACTGTGCCCGTTCTTGAGGCGAAGCGCTTCGTCCTGCAGGCCATGGTGGCAGTGGGCACCGTCCGGCAACACGCACAGCAGTTGGCAGACGTGTTGGTAACTGCCGATTACATGGGCCACTACAGTCACGGCCTCAACCGGCTAGGTGAGTGGCGTTCTTTACGCGCGTTTCGGGATAGTTGTTTGCGTCACATCGCAGCGTTCAACTAGATTACCGATGCAACTGATAAATGATCGTAAAATATCTGACGCCCTAACGCATGTTATAAATTATTCGGAAGTGTTTAAAAAGCCATGTTCCCGAGAACAACAGCGGCCAACATAGATGGAGTTCAGAACGAAATTCTGAATAGAAAAAACAACAACTTCTTGTTACATTGTGTTCCAATAACTGACTTTGTATTGCTGACGCTTTGCTGCACTGATAACATTTCATATCACAATTATTTACATTCACTGATATACATGACACACATTTAGAATATCATGCCCCAGTGTGTCTTGTTTCGTTCTGTACCACTGCTGAAGCTGTTATTTGTTGTTTTCGTTTCACCCTGGATGTTACAGACGTCTGCAAAGTAATGTTCTAATTGCCGGGTGTAAAAACTTCCACAAATTAGGACCATCAGAACAAGCAGTAAGCGATGATAAATGCACATACGAGACACTTCATGGTCTGCACAGACGGGCACTTGACCTAAGAATATGATGGGCTGGATGTGTAGATCGGGCTGGAAACGAATGGATGGAACTGGCTCACGATCGTCCACGAGTGGGACCAAATCGACAATTTTCCGTTTACCTGGCTAGATACGCCACTTGAAAAGCAATTAAACTAATTGCTATTAGTGTTTTAAGATAAGCCACTTGCACGTGCCATCTTTCATGATGACACAGTTTGCTAAAAACAAAGATAAAATTACATTATGTCCGTTGAGTGACTCTCGTAAAACCGTAATTCAACCAAAGTTACGCAAAATTATATCAGTTGAATATCTACATATGAGAACCGAGATAGCTCAACCAATTTAGTGACCAGACGACCGGGGTTCGATTCCCGGCAGATGCAACGATTTCTCTTCGTCACCGCTGTTTCAAAACCCAGGCACCCTTCTATCCAGTGGGTACCAGGACTCTCCGCAGGTGGAACGTCAAGCTGATCATTAATTTGAATAAAAAATTTCTTGGATATTATCCATCGTCTAGTAAAATATAAAACGACGTTTCGGAGATGGGGCTCTATCTCCGTCTTCAGGTTCCTACTCAGTTGGGCCCACTGAGAATCGCCACATCCTCAGGAAACTAACCCCTATTGTGTCCTAATAGAGAGGAACCCCGCTAGAAACGGAGAACAACACATAAGAAGAAAGAACTTCTACTTTAAATGAAGACGCACTTCGACATAATATTAAAACGATTACGTCAATGTTATTCTTGTGCCATAGGGAGGCAATGCGTTCTGTACGTCTACTCCAGATGTAATGAGTGTAAATCTTCAGGCTTTGGCCTCTTTAACCACAGTATGCAGCGGCTATGAAATTGCTCATTTGTGTTCACGCGAAGAGAATGATTCTCAAACCAAGTTGGCCGCGGTTGTCAGCACTGATTTATCCTGGTTCATAGCAGTAGCTCTTTCCATGCTACGTACGTAATAACTTGCTTCAAAAAATTTACATTTTGCTCTGCATTTATTTGGTGTTTAAAAAACTTCACTAAAAGATAAATGCCCCGTCATCTCTCAGAAACTAAAGTTGAACTATTCATGGCTTTTCAACAACACAAATTATGCCTTACCACGTAAAACTACGAACAATAAAAGCTTCCCCTTACAAAGAAACCTGTAAAGATCTGAGGGCTGGACTGAGTTCTCTGTCCCTGAGACAGTGAAATGGTCCCTTTCCACAGAAATGTACATCGCCGACATAGAAACCAAGACCACGGACCCAAACGCCCACCCAGCTGTGCTGAAGGAGTCCCCCGCCACGGCCTGGGTGGACGGCAACAATGGACTAGGCCCCGTGGTTGGTAACTTCTGCATGCAGCTCGCCATCCAGAAGGCCAAGGCCGCTGGCGTGGGCTGGGCTGTTGCAAAAGGTACGTTCGACGACCGTAATGACCTGCAAGTGTTGTGTTGGTCACTTCTTCTGGTGTACGTAGTCGAAATAATCTTATTCCTCCTCTGGTCACGAAGTCGGGCAAGAAAGACTGGCCGTCCAGAAATTCGTTTAATGGTCGCCCTGATCGTCTTTCGAAGGGTAGATCAGCAGTCAAGAACATGATATAACCAGTTGCGTCGTTTATACTGCGCCATGTCTTTTCCACTTTGGGTCCATGCCGAGTTCTTCTCAAAAGGCGTTATTCCTTCTACTGCTAATGTTTGCTGTCATACAAAATAACTCATTAACTTTCTCTGTTTCCTTCCACCCATCATCCAGCCCCCAGATTTCCACCCTTGTCATCCATCATATACTAGTGAATTATATAACTGCTCTAAAACTTAATGTTGGTGCCCTAGCCAGACATGGTGTATGTTAATACTACTTCTCCTGACTGTTCTCTCTCCTCCTCCCATCTGCGCTGCCTGCTGTCCAATACCACGCGTAGTTGGAGACCATACTGAGTGTCCACAAAATAGGAAAATAAAATGTGCCAATGACAAATTCCGTGAAACAATTGTTAGTTCGATCTTGGTATATTTTAAGTTCTTTTATTTGCAACAGCCCTACACATGGCTGCCACGCGAGTGTTAGAATCATGCAACAAGGAACCAGGAGTCTTCAAGGGAGGATGGTTATCACAATAGGATGCAGAATTGTAAACATTTTCGTCAACAAGCGAAAAAGAGCAAACCGAAAAACTGTTCTCATTTTACAATGCTTAATAAGCATTAACAGGAATTTGACATTTCCACCACGATAAACAATTACGAAAACGTTGTAATGAGCTCGATGTTGCAGGCTCTAACCACTACGGGATCGCGGGCTGGTACACGAGGACGGCCTTGGAACACGGCCTACTGGTGAGCTGTGTTTATGTGCAACGTAATGCCCCTGTTCTTTTGCGTGCCGCGTAATAATGCAGCGCTCTTTTGCAGGGCATGTCCTTCACAAACACGTCCCCACTGATGGGCCCCACCAGAGCCAAGGAGGTAAGAGGCCTGCATACAGCATCCTGAAGTACTGCCACTGTTTACTTAGACGACAGATTTCTGTAGATCCCAGCCGACAGTCGCCCCTTTCAAAACAGGCGCATCTACATCACACGATAAAATGAAACGTTAAATTTCTCTACGCAATAAAGAATTAAACATCTTTTGCGTCGCTCGCTCTGACTGATTATGCAAACACTTCAAGGCTGTCCCGTGTTTTAAGAGATTATGAATGTTTCGAGATACAAAAAAATGCGCATCAGATCCGAGCATTCTGTGGCAATTCTAAGAACGGCATAACATATAAGGCAGCAGCACCGTTTAACTATATACGGAGCCAGGAGCAAGTTCGGACATTTTCAATTTTATCATGTCCACAGGAAAGGAAATTGCACGTAAACAACCAAACTGAAAACGTTGAACCCGAGATTCTGAAGGAAATGAACGTTAACGGCCTCTTCTACACACATATTTAGGCTATATTTTCATTGTCTCTTCCTGAAACTTGCGGTGAGAAAGTCTTGTGGGCTGCACCCCATTTTCGGTTCAGTACGTGATGTGACGGCACCACCTGACGTGTCCGAATTACTTGTACTGGTGCCTAGTACACTACAGCGATGTCATTTATTTTAATACGACGCGCCGTATGGAAATAAACGGGGTGGGAGGGGCGATTCGTGGCTATTACGAACTATTAAGCGAATAACTGGTACGGCAGGCCCACGTGGTTTACAATTTCCAGTAACACAGAATGTTTCCCGTACGGCACCACGCAAAAATGACTGCGAAGTCTCGCTCCAGACCAGCCATGTCAAACTCACTGTCGATTCCACGCTTAAATTTAAGATAATTATATTTTAAATGCCTGTGCTTTCCACAAGCACTCAAATGTGAATTTCATTTAAATACATTTCCACTTTATTGCCTTCATGTAAAACAGCGGGACACAGGTAGCCGTTTAAAACTTGAAATGTATTAAAACTGGGCATCTGCGGCCGGTCATCGTGTATAATTCGAGAAGTAAGTCGGACTGTTTTACACGCTTCCTGTAGAGTTCTGACATTCTGTAAACAGTGACTTTGTTAGACGTCACCAAACGTGCTCGAAAAGTAAACACCTGTTAACCTGATATCTGTTGTTCACAGGCAGCACTGGGAACTAACCCCTTATCCCTAGCCGCTCCAGGGAAAAACGGCGACAGCTTCGTTCTGGACATGGCGACCACAGCAGTGGCTGTCGGAAAGGTAAGAATGGACGGCACTGTTGTCATGACGACAAATAAACGTGACGTTCCTGTGAAAATACTTGCCGTTCTGTAACGATTTTTGGTTCTTTCGCCTCGAAAACGAATAGCCTGAATAAATTCGATTTACTGGGGCTTATTGTTCATGGCCACAAACAATTCAGGGAAAATATGAGGTAAATAAAATGTTTTTGAAGTTTAATGCGGAAAACACTTGGACGTCCAAATTCACAATGGACTGGACCAGTCACTAAGTGTCTGTTGCAGATAGAGGTGCAGCGCAGAAAGGGAGAACCCATCACAGAGGGCTGGGCGCAGGACCCGGAGGGGAGAAGCACCACAGATGCAGACCTCGCTTTCAAGACGGGCTGCCTCATGCCTCTTGGGGGTTCTGAGATCACGTCCGGGTACAAGGGCTACGGATTGGGTCTCCTCGTGGAGACCTTATGCGGCATCCTTGGTGGTAAGACAGATAAAATTTTAAGAAATCGAAAGGAAGAACAAGATTGGCATTTTATGCAGCATAAATTTTCTCCACACAGAGTGTAATAATTAATTTGTGGGCTTAAGACGTTCTCACCATTGCCATGGCAATGGCTGCAAATAGCCAGTGATCTTTGCAGGATCTGCGTTCGGACCCAATATTCGACGCTGGATGGAGCACACGGATAGACCTGCTGACCTGGGCCAATGTTTCGTTGCCATCGACCCGCAATGCTTCGCTCCTGGGTTCAATGACCGGATGAGCACTCTCATGGACTATCTAAGAGGCTTGCAGCCGGTGAGTCAGTCACAGATTCACTTCACATCCATGTATAAAACCCATAAATCTACTCTCGCATAAAAATCAGCATAAATGTTGTACCTTTAATCCCCATTTTGAGCAACACCATATGTTCGACAAACATGATAGCTCAATCAGTACAGTGAATAAGCCATGACTGGGGATGGATCCCTGGAAGGCCAGTAATTTTCTCTTAGCTACTACCAGTATCCAGACCAGCTCTGGGGTCCACCCTGACTCCTACCTAGTTAATACCAAGGTTCGTTTCTCGGGAGAAAAACGGCCAGATTGTGAAGCTGACCACCTACATGTAGTGCTGAGATTACAAATGCGTCAATCTTTACCTCAACCCCCCCCCACACACACACACACATCTGTATGGTGTGATGATTAATTATGCAGCAGAGCATTTACTTTTACCACAAAGTAAATTGTGCAGCAGATACAAAGCATCAACAAATTGGAAAACAATCCTTAATGTTTGATGACTATAAAAATCTTGCTGTCTGGTACATTGATAGATTTTAAACACATACAAATTTTCACATGAAATGTCTCCCCTGTGTAAATTATAAACACGTTTTCAGATGAACTCATCTGAAATTTTTTTTCTAGAGAGGTGAACAGATTAAATACGTGCAACTAGACAATACTGCGCATGCATTGTAGTCCCTTCAACTGGTATTTATCTTGCTTCCAGGTGGACTCCTCAAAGCCTGTGTTGGTGCCTGGCGACCCTGAACGTAACCACATGAAGATGGTGGATCAGCAAGGAGGAATACAATACCACGATAACCAGCTTAAAGCGTCCGTAAGTTAGTTTAAACAAATTAATTCCAATAGAAAGAACTCTACTCACTCCAGGCTGCCCTGAGGCCATCATTAGCCCCTGGGACATAGCATTGACCACCCTGGTTACCTACTGTTACTTTGGGAAACAGCAGGTCTACACACTGACAGCTTTCTCCCTTGTCTTTTAAGTTCACCGTCCTCAGTTTGTTCAATACCACATTACGTTTAAACCTGACACAGCTTCACCAAATAACCTACCAAGTTCAGATTATTATTATTGACACACCATTTTCTGTGTTCAATGTTGCAGGCTGCTCTAGCCAAGAGACTGGGCATCACACCAATTGAAGTAAAGTAGAACGCACTGCAGTAGCATTATTCCATTGCTACAAATTGGTCTTCAAAACACAAAGTTGTAATGTGCTTGCTTTATAGTCACTGTTCGCTTCAGTTCATATATTTGTTCAATACAGCTGTTACAGCACTGGGATGAAAGACTCGGTGAAATTTCGACCAAACTTCTTGCTACCCGTACCTCTGCGCTACACTACATCACACGCCAAATGAATGTGCAACATCTACATTATGCCCAGCATGATGCAAAAGTTACAACCTTCTTATAATTCTGACCCGAAATTTCATTTAGCAGTTGTCTGTGTAACAGGAGGATCAACCTGCATGATAATTGGCTATCGCAATGCACACAAGCGTGTACCTCATCATATGCTAGGAATCAACTGCAGCAGCTTCAAGTGAACTTACTCATATGGGAAGCTGATGGCATTCTGTTGGTGTAATTGATGTCAGGCGCATGACAAACTTGTTACTGACATTAAGACTGCAGCTATTGTTTGGAGGGAAAGCAAAATTTGGTGGCTAATAATAAAAATTCTGTACTTTCATGACTGTATACTGCATTTTGGGAAGCCCATAACCAATAAGGGCATTTTGTAACAACAACAACAAATAAGAGTTCAAACTGAAAATAAAACAACGAAAGCATGTGGCAAATCAGTATGGGTGAAACACAAAATGACAGGACCCAAGACCTGCCTCACTACAGACATGTTTCAGCTACCACATGAAATTCAAAGGCCCTAAAACATTCTACAGTAGCTGAACTTGCCGACTGCAACATGGCTCTTGTACCTCCATGCCAGCTACAGGAGGGTGACACTATAAACCATTTCTCCCTGTAATGCATGCAGTCAGATTGGATTCTGAAACAATCCATGACTATTCTGCCATGACGCATAAGATTTAAATGTTGTCTACGGAAAATGGAGAGACAGACTTGGCTGTACCACATCACTGTTGGTAAACACTCCCAAACCTAAGGATCTGGGACATGAGCATCACATATTGTGCAATATTGCCCATCTGTATCTGGCATAGTTCGGTATGTAACCATTGTTCTGTCATACCAAATAAAAACTGTTGCCTTCTTACCGTTTGGCGAGACCAGCAGGTGGTGAGTGTTGTTGGTAAGTGAAGCTGGATTTGCCTCTTGCAGAATATCAGTCACACTAACATAATACACTGCAATGGGACTGTGTACTTCACATCTCAATAGCAGTTATTTCCTGAAGACCACGTGCAAAACAATCAACTGTTCCACTTCTGCTTCATGTCTCATGATGTTAACAGCCACAGTACAACTGGTACCTGTCAATAAAGTTTCATTCTTCTTGAAACAGTTTTTGGACAAACACTTATCCCTGCAGAACACGATTATTTCTCTGTTAATGTGACCCCCCCTCAATCCAGGAGGAGGACATCAACATACATCTGATTCTATAGAATAGAGTCCATTTAGTTGGTCAAAAACTACCCACATTTATAGAACATGAAAGTTCATTATGTTGAAAAAAGCCTGTCAACTTCAAAAGAAATTAACAGCCTATATAAAATGTGGAAATTATTTGTGTCTGTAACTCCAAACTTCTGGATGGACAATGAAACAAATTCAGGCTGAAAAACACATAAATGCAAAGTGTAATGAAGTGAAAATGGCTTATATACAGGTAGCAAATAGTCTATTTGTACCTCTTTCTCTATAGTTCAATGATGTATGAAATAAATAAAATATAATATACAATTGACAGTGAAGTAAAATTAAAATTGTCCTTGGTATGTCACTAAGCACTACACCATGCAGAGGAAATGGAGAGTGGAGATATAGCTCCTCACATTCTTAACCTCGGCTCTAGGCGCAGATGAGCGGTCAGCTTCATGCCCCAGTGGCTTTACGCCTGAGGAAACAACTACTGTACCCTCTGGTCAAGAAGGTAGGTGGGCACAGTTGGAAAGAAACAAATCCTGCTGGAAATCAAAACCTGGCCATCCAGCCCATAGCCTAGACACCATACTGAGCTACCCAGCTGTCACTTGACAGTTTGTGAACATGCATGCAGGTTTCCCTATAAAAATTTTCAAAAGCCATCATGTAACTTTATTGCCAACAACAGGTAGTAATCAACTTAAAATTCTGTATTGTTTCTAAAGATAATATTAGGATGAAACAAGGAACATACTGCAATACACTTTACATGTCTCACTTCTGCACCTTCAAGAAGCCATGACATATATCATTATATATTTTTTTAAGTCTTTATCCTCTTCTACCCGCAGGTGTCAAGGTACTCAATTCATTCAATCTTATTAGACATTTGGTAGGACTCCTTGGATGAGTAATCAGCCCATCACAAGGCCTCTACCTATACACAGGACAGCACAACACAGAAAGATGCGGACAAACATCGATGCCTTGAGTGGGATTCGAACCCACAGTCCCAGTGCCCAAGCGCACGAGGTCTATGCCTCAGACCGCGTGGCCACTGTGACCAGCATAATATATTGTAACTAACCAAAATTATTCAAAGGAGACCCATAAACACACTCTGAGAAAAATTCTGAATTACTGAATGTTAAAGCATATGGTACGCACAACTGCCACTTCCAGTGAAAGATTTAAAAATCCACTACACCAAATATTTTAAACAAAATTTGAGCAGAGATTCATAATTGTATCATGACATCGCATTAAATGCATTGGTTACATGGTCCTGAATAAGATGAATGTATGTGGTGAATTTGGGGAAGAAAGTACGCGTGTTCTGCTTCAAATAGACATTCTGGAATTTGCCTGGGGTTTGAAATTGGGACCTCTAGAATACAAATGCAATGGTGTGTAAATTAAAACAATAGACATCAGTAAAATAAGTACTTCATGTTGTGTAAATTTCTATATACTATACTGTCAAAACAACAGGCAACTTCCATTACTTGGTAAGTATGCACTTTCCTCTAACAAAGGTACATACACAGATGCATCACATCGTGTTCTGCATCTGTTTAACAAGATCAGTCTTGAAATATACCTTGGTTGGGGATAAGAAATGCAAAGGCTTATAAAATTTTGATGGGAAAGTTCTTCCATATTCTTAAATATTCATTGTTCATAATACATCTTAACCTTTGCAGTTCAAACATCATCCTCAACTGACAAAAGACTGCCTCACAACAATGCAAACAATGTTTCAACTTCACCAGACACAAGTACATTTCTGTCAAACTGCAGAAATGACTCCTGTTACAGTTATCAAAAACACTACACATTCTCCAGTTTTGCTTGCTTACTGCTGAATTTTACCACTTCACAGGTTACGGAAAGAACGTCCAACTAATTAGAGATAAACAAGGACTATTTTGGGTACCAACCTGTGGTCTTCATGTAAGAATCATTCCTTGGTCCTTTAATGATTCTGCTGTGCAATTTCAAAAACTGGATTGTATCCAGTGAGATGAGAATCATCAATAAGAATAAGACTATCCTAGCCTGCAGAAAATGAAAAAAGCCTCAAATAGACTGCCCAAGATTCAAGTGCCTAACACACAGTTTTCATTCCATTACTACACCCAATATGCTTGGCTGTGAGCAGTCAATCTCATAGCAGTGTCAGGTGACATCTTTGTGACACACTTCCTGTGGATTTATGGAGCAGAAATATGAGGATTAAATGAGGGGTGGAAGAAGATTGATGGAATTTATGGAAAACTTCAGGGATACCTAGATTTGCCACAAATAGGTTGCTGAACTACAGACGGGAAGAGATATTGGGTTTGGCTGTGAAATAATGGCTAGGAATTAGTAAGGGTGTGTCATGAATGGCAAATAACTTAAAATGTAGAAGCTGGGCAAAGAAAGTAAGTGAAGAATTAAATAAAACATGGCTGGGATATATTTGGCAAGATCCAGAGGAGACCAGTGTTGGTACAATTTATAAAAGAACAAAAGAATCTGTTATCAACATGAGAACGAGGTGTTCATTAATATTTTCCTGTGAGATCAGACTGGAATGGGCTGGGGAAGAATACAGTTTGTTGCATGAGGAACGAGATGTGGGCTGGCCCGGTATAAGACTGGTATCCAGAAATTGAGAAGGATGAGAAAGGAAGATGCCCAGTATGTGGTGTGGATGAAGATGCTGTATGTATGTTAACAATTTAACAAAGAAGTGGTAGAAATAAATTCTGAGTAGGAAATGGCCTATTATCAGAGAAGAGTCAGCTCACAACAAAATAAATTGTACCAATGTTGTAGAATTAATAAATACTGAAAATAATCATCACAAAAACTAGATGTTAAAAGGTAATAAAAAAATCAGAAATTTATAAATTTATTCTGGCAGAAGAGAGAAAAACTGTATAGTGATGATAATGAAAATGTAATAAGAGAATGGCATCATTAGAGACGGTTATAATAGTGCTCTGTACCACAAAAACCTGGAGTTAAGGCAGACAGTCTCTGTACAGAGATCTGAACTAAATAAATTATTTGACTGTTCGTGCAGGAAAATCTGAAGCAAGAACTACTCATACTGAAAGTAAATAATGGACAGATGTTTCATTACAAAGCCACAAGAAACTGAAGGATGTGTATAGTGAAGTAGACTTTGGATTGGAATGAAGCAGTTTATGGTCTGGAAACACCAGAAACAGAACCAACCATGTTTGTTTTATTGACTTATATTAAAAACAGTTTATTTTCTTCATTTGTAACATAGATCACAAAAACTGTTAGAACATATGCAGTGATGAGTTACACACAGTGAAACTATTTTTTCCTGGTGCCATATGCAGGTTTCAATGGACGAAAAAAGCGACCAGCTACCTTACTCAGTGGATGGCCCAGTCCAGTAGCCACATAGGGTATTTCACCCTCATGTTCGCTAGCATGAACATATACATAACTGGGAAGCATGACTGTTCCCAGCATCAGGCAGTTAACACTACTCAATATGACTTCTGGAATTGGAGTAATTAGGAACAGACGCTTCTCTTGCATATCAATGCCTCGTACCACACCTGAAAACAGACTGTTTAATGGCCTCTTGTGTGTGACATCCCACCTTATAAAATTTGAACAGGCTGGTCATAAACCTAGACATGTACTGAACACCACTGGACGTCTTACAATATCTTTTCTCAAGAACTCCAAACCAAAAAAGCTGTGAAAAACTTTTGATATCAAAACAACATTAGTGTCATGCAACACAGAAACCAGGACAATTTGCAAACAGAAAATGTAACAGGCCCACTTTTGCAACTTTCAGTTGTAAATGTGCCTAGAAATTTGACATAAATCACACATCTCATTAAGGCGAAACATTTTTTATATGCTAAATACATAACAACATATAAGGGAAAGCAGATTCTGACTCTGCAATAAAATTAGCTTCGCAACAATGATTTATATCACTAATAAATGAACATCAATTCCAATGATGTCACACCTTTTCATTTATTTTGATACACATAAGTGTAACAGCTTGTGTATGAAAGCAGACTGTAACTCACCAAACCCCAAACAAGGGCAGACTGGCTGTTGTCCTAAAACAGAGGGCAGTTGTGGATCATCTGGCAATAGGGTCATGGTACCACTGTAAGAGCACAGGGCCACCAAGTTTCCATTAAAAGCACTGAGTATCTGATAGAATGGCAGCTTTACATGGCACACACACAGTGTGACCTTGGAGAATAGGGTCCTGGAAAGAGAAAGGAGAATCCTCCATCAGCTGGTCAAGAAATTCCCTATCCTTATGGAATCTGCAGGTTCTGCTAAGAGACCCTCACTATAAAAGGGGGACAATTTGCAACACAATGTCATATAAGACAAGTTTCAAATTGGCATGAAACAGGTAAGAATAAGAAAAACTATAGCCATGAATGACAAGTAAACACTGAGTCAAACAATGCAACAAATTCTGAGACATAATTTAGTTCAAGTCATGTTTGATAAAAAAAATTGGGGGGGTTAAAGTGGCATAAATTTTTTGTGTTTTCTGCAAAACAAGACGTTGTGAAAAGATTTCATAACTTTAAATACCGTAACTTTAACTTACAGATTAATCAAGCTAATAAATTAATAATTATGTAACCTAACACTCACTTGCTGCACATCACAGCTTGTATGCCATCAAGCTGGCCTTGCATCACAGTAGCATACTGTTTAACCACTAACATAAGAGACAAAGTCTGGCCAGCAGCTCTGTAATACTGTGGTTTAAATCCCCTATTCTTGTACAATAAAGGCTAAAGAGATCACTGAAGAATGTTTCTACTACTAGAGAATCAAAATACCTGAATCTTGATAAGTTATACTGTTTTGTACTTCAAATATCCGATGTACAAATAAATGTTCAACACAAAATTTGTAAACACATCTATATAACCTATTCCTCCATCAAATGTGACAAGTTCAGCTATGAAGGTTTACCAGTTCTGCTCCATGTCAACACCACCACCTCTACACGAAATGAAAATAGAGATTATAATTTTTGTTAAAACTGACGTTAACAATTCTGCATAACATTCAAAGATCTACTGGCATTCAATTTCTCAGCAGTCTACAGAGGTATGGTCACAATGCTGTTGTGTACAGATCGAAAACACTATGAAAGCATGACGTCTGTGCTGATATTCATGAAATCTGACAGCTGAAAAGGGAGCATGATGATATAAAATTGAATACTACTCACATGTATGGCACTGTTTCTGTGAGGATATATTTCGGTGGCTGCACCATCTGACTGAGATATGACAGTATCACAGCCTCTCGTAACTGTGGTGCTCCCATGCCCCTACAACATGTCATTCGACTAGTCAGGGAACAAACTGTGTTACCAAAAATAATAAAACAATCTTTTTGTAAAAACAACAAGGTAATAAAAATAAAAAAACACTGTTAGTCCCATGAGACACAAGAGTACAGATTTATTAAGCATTTACTAGACTATCATATAACTGTGAAGCATGAGCCATAAGGACATATGAGGTTTCATGAGAAAAAAAAAAGTTGCCCCTTTCTACCTTTAGAGATAAGGAGAGAAATTATAAATTTTACAGGTACCAGATGAGATATGCTACTACATAAGTGGGTTATCACAGGATTATGAACAAATTACCCTATTTACTCATGGAACTGAACAATATTTTACATTAAAATAAGGCTGGGACCATTATTCTTTACCTTATAATATAAAAGTGACATCCATAAAGTATTTGCTTATATTTTGTCCGTAAACACATTCATATCAACTCACGTGTGTCAAACTTCTGGCACAGTAGAAATGGGGAAACAGTACCAGTGGCTCTAACAGTCATACCAGTTTTACATAAAAAGTTAAGCAAAGGCTATTTCTGGCAAAAATCAGATCAACCAGTCTACTAGGAGGTGGAAGCAGAAGGGAAACTGAAGCATACACACAGCCATTGCATTTAAACAACTGGTACAAAAGACAATCTCCTTATTTTATCCTGATAAATTGGGCACAGCAACAGTACCAACTGCACGAGAAAATATATCAAGTAACAACCACTGGGAAAATTTAAATATTCTGTTTTGCAGCTCAGTCAACTAGACTTAATAGTGGAAGAATAATGACAACACTTAAGAAGCTCAGAGCTTAAAGAATGATTCGTGCCTTCAGTCTAAACTAATGTGCTGATGACTAAACAAATGTTTCATTCTCTCCGGGAAACATTAACATTGCGTATGTAATGCTCTAGTACCAAGGTGACATTGCTTTCCTGTCTTCTGCCACTGTCTTCATGGTATGTAGGACATACTGCAAAGAATCACATGGACCAGAAGGCAGCTCACAGAATCTGTTCTGGTAGCTACACACATATGATGGACACAGCAGTTCAGGGAAGTTGAACTCAGCATTCACACTCTGGATTTGAATCACATGCTGTGGTTTTAGCAAGCGGATCACGGATGTTGTTATGTCCACACCAACTCCTGCAACATCCTTTAGTTTACTTTAACAATTCATGGATAAGGAATATTATGACTGATATTAAAAGAAAAGGGGTACAAATATGTGGAATCGATTAAGCTGGCTCATGATTAAGTCCTGTGCTGAACACTTGTTAATATGGTTATTAACCCCTCATTTCGTAAATGGCAGAGAAATTCTTGAACAGCTGAGCTTGTCAAGGACCATGATTCATAGTCAGTCAGAAACATAAACCATACACTGCATACAAAAAAGTGAACTTTAATACTATATGAAGCCATCATATACCTATTCCTGGGAAAACACTTAAGACACCAACTCTCAAAGACAACATCCAATTACTGACAAACATGCTTTATTTACCACTTCCGAATCTCTCGCATTTACAAAAAACATAAATCTAACATGTTTTAAAACATAATACCTTTAGGTTCAAGGGATACACTGTACTATCTGGGGATAAAGGAAATATTGTACTGCTATGAACTGACCTTTATTGAAACCCATTGTGTTGACAATCCATGGCATCCTCATCAGCTCAGGTTGAGAGTGGCAGTAAGATGTTACATACTGAACGCTCTCCATGTACTGGGCAGGGCACTGGGAGATGTTTACCTCCCCAATAAATACCATGCTACAAACAAATCAAAGTGGCATGTCAATTTTGGTGTACCTGTAAGACTACGCAGGTCCACAACCCAGAAGACTTAACTGCCCTGACAATGTAAAATCTTTGGATATAAGTAGCATGAACAGTGATGGTGTCCACTACCAAAAACAAATCTTCCATACTGTTAATGAACATACATCCATCAGATTACACATGTTTGTACATAACATGCAATCACATTTCTCAACACCATCTACATAAACCATTATTTCGATGTGATTTCTTTTACATGTTAATGAAAATGTAATATGCAGATGCATGAGTGTTTTATCAGCTGGTTTTGTAATGAAGAAAAGTGAACTTACCTACAACTAACACACCACTAACTCATACAATTCTAGCATAAAGCAGAGAAAGTCACATCAGTAGTTCAAAATGTGTTAAAATTATTTAGGCCTACTGCAATTAAATTAATTATTTCATAAGCTGGATCATATGGAAGAATAAAAGTAAGATCACTCCAGAAAGAGTAAATTATTTGTTGGGGGCACAACATATCTGCAGTAATGGAAAATAATAATACCACATGGAGAAATAAACTGATCATGAATAAAGCATCATATCAGGATTCTGCTTTAGTGACAAATGTCAATAAAAGTAAACAAAAATCTGTTTAGTGGCATGAAATCTTCACTTCATAAAGAATGTCTAAAAATCTGCATCCAAAGAATGGAAGTTACCATTCTGGTGTACTGAGGTGTGTGAAACTTGGTCCCAGAAGTGGCTCCTTAACAATAACAGCAGACACACAACCTGGAATGGTAAACTCTGGCTGTCCAGGGTCAAAGTCCAAGCACAAGACCTGTCCAAACAATGGCAGGCTCCGATTGATCAGAAACCGAACGAAGGTTGACTTGCCGACACCTTTCCCACCACACACCACTGTGCAAGATGACTCTATACATACAAAAGGAAAATCAATTAAGCTTCATCTTATAAGAATGACTGAAAGAATGTGCTACGAATTCTGGTTCAGTTATAACATAATCACTTATCTTTATTAACATGTTCTCTCCTACTATAGAATGTTTTCTTATTTCCTTTTTTAAATTTTCCAAATTGTTCTTATAATATCATCACAGCCTAATATAAAGAGATGGGAATCATGCAGTGAGATGACTACAGTGGCCCAGATATTTACAGAAAACGGACAGAACAAGGATAAAAAGAAGGGCACTAAAGGCAGCATTTTAAGAAAAAAGATCCATGGGATGACCTAGGACAACAAGGTTCAGCCAAGTACTAGAAGGCATCAAGAAGGGAGGAAAGAGCTTGCAATAAATTGGAAAAACCATGGACAGACAGAAGTGTATGAAGACTTTGTATTCATTTACCTGTATAAAATCAAAACAATGGTAGAAGAAGAACCATGCAGTCCAATGCAACAGCAACTGGATTATATCCAAGCCCTAGTTATTTGTTAACACAAACTTAAATGTGTTTGATCCTGAAGATTTCTGTCTTCTGGGTTGTTGCGCTGTGTAGTCTGGTCGATGTTAACCAACGTTTCAGAGGTCATACTGCCTCCATCATCGCCGTGATGACAGAGGCAGTATGACCTCTGAGACGTTGGTTAACATCAACCAGACTACACAGCACAACAACCCAGAAGACAGAAATCTTCATACTCACCGCTGTGAAAACCTCAAATCTTACGTGTTTGATCCTGTTTATACTTTAATCTCAGCAAATGAAAATAGTTCATAACAAATGTAAGAACACGTATATTATGTCAAAATCATGCCCAGGTATGAAGCTGATTGCTTATCATCAATAAGCTTCAATGCTGACACCACTGAAAATTATTTAAAAATTACAGTGCTAGGGATGACTATGTCAACAAATGGCTCAGGATGCCAATGGAGCCTTAAAAGACCTGTTCAAAGAAGAACCTGTATAGTAGATTTGTTACACACCCTTGATTATGCTATTAGCAGTTTCATCCCAGTCGGGGCCTTTCCGATGTCGTTTCATGTGTCTGGCCGTATGTGGTAACTCAAACACACATTGCAACATCTCTTCTACTTTGTAAAAAGGGCTACCTTCTCTTTCTTTGGCATTCCTTTCTTTCATTTCAGTAAATGTAAATAAATGCATAAATGGCGGCAAAGTCTTCATGTAGCCCTCCAGAAGACTAGGCCGTGGTGCTTCTAGCAAGATCACGCAGTCTCGGTGACGCATTTTCGCTATTATGTCTTCCGAAAGTCCTAAATTGAAGACATCCAGGTTTTTATCCATAACTTCATAATCGAGGTCATTGGGGGGAAATGGGAAGCAGGTTTCTATGCTCAACATGCTGGACCCTTTCGGTGAATACACTACCCGTCCAGCGCTAGTTCGTGCACTCATACTGCAGCCTAGAACTTCAACATTCCCCTTCAGTACAGAGACGCACAGTCTACCTTTGAAATACACAGTGTATGGATGTTTCATTAACAATAAGAACTGTTCCTTCCGTGGTAACTTGTGGACCAAAGCATGCGACCTTATATCTTCCACCCCCCAATTTCCATTCACACAGCAGACTTTACTTTCAGAAAAGTATTTATCAGATCTTACATGTAATTCCATCATGATTCCACACGTTTGACACAATTTTTCGCCACTCCCGTATTTAAAATAGTTATGCTCCAAAAATAATCTTATACTGCAACCGAACACCAGTTAAAGTAATACCAACGATATAACAGGCAGAGTTGTCTGTCACCTGTGGTACAAGAATGTCTTCCACTCGTACGCTCTGCTAACCATGAGGTGTGGGTGTGTTCCGAAAATGTTTCTAGCGCAATTGCAATTGACAACGCTGTTCACTTGCCGACGCTTAAAAATAGTACCGGATACTAATTCACGTTAGGAGTGGCGATGGTGAATTCGGTGAAACCTATTTAAAAACTTGTCCTATTGGCGGTATTAAATGTGTTATTTTGGTGCCATGTCGCAATAATATCTTGAGAAATTATATTTCAATAAAGGAAATTTAAGTGATGGTTGAATATTGTGTGGCGGAACGATACAATGTATGCGTTACAAACTTCGCCATTGGTGGAGTAATCAGTTGATGTTTGATATTGTCGATTGATGATCGGAATTACAAGAGGTGAAAGGGAACCAAGGCAGAGGATAACAGTGAAAATACGCAACATGAAGAGGAGTTCAGATCGAGACACACCTCCACGAAGCAAAAGATCTCGCTCTAGTATTGGAAGGTACGATGATAGTTCAGATGAAAGAATTACTCCTGAGCGGATTCGACGACGAAGTCGAGGCAGATCGCCGAGCCCAAGGGGTCGATACCCCTCCGAGGGTTCCCACAGAGACGACTATGGACGTTCAAGGGAAATGTCTGAGAGATCGTACCCAAGTTACAAAGTGTTATGTGTGAGTGCTTTGCATCCCAAAGCCAGCGACGAGGTTATCAAGGACACATTGTATAGAGAATATAAGAAATTTGGAGATCTAAGTGTTCGAATTTCTCATGATCTCGATGAGAGGGTTGCATATGTTTGCTTTAGAAGTTCAGATGATGCTCGTGATGCAAAACATAACAAGCCTAGAATAATACTGTTTGATAAAGTAGCTTTAGTTGAAGCTGTATATGAAAGTAGCAGGAGTTCCAGTGATATGTATCGTAGGGGACCTAGTAGGCCAAGAAGTATAAGCCCAGATTATGATAGGTACTACCATCAGCGCTCTAGGTCACCAGGCCCAGAGAGACACAGACCAAGTGAGAGTCGTTATGAACGCTCGTATGGACCTCCTCCAGGCCTTCCTCACCGTGAGTTTCGTAGAGAAGGACCACCACCACCACATCATGAATTTATGAGAGCTCCTGTTCATCATGGTCCACCTCATGTTCCCCCAGGACCACCTCATCATTATGGCCCACCAAGACATATTGTTCCAGGGGGTTTCAAACCCCATCCTCATTTTGAAAAATTTGATAACAAGAAAGATAAATTTCCAAATTATCTACATCATGTCCCACCAGAAGATGATCCATTGGCAACAAGGACCTTGTTTGCTGGTAATTTGGAAATCAATATTTCAGAGGAAGAGCTTCGTAGAATCTTTGGCCGATATGGTATAGTAGAAGATATTGATATAAAGCGTCCACCTCCAGGAACAGGAAATGCATATGCTTTTGTAAGATTTCAGAATTTAGACATGGCTCATCGTTCAAAAGTTGAACTTTCAGGCCAGTATATTGGTAAATTTCAGTGCAAAATTGGATATGGGAAAGCAACACCCACTACAAGAATTTGGATTGGTGGGCTTGGGCCATGGACATCAATATCCCAGTTGGAAAGAGAATTTGACAGGTTTGGTGCTATAAAGAAAATTGACTATGTAAAAGGAGACAGCTGTGCATACATCTTGTATGACTCTATTGATGCTGCACAAGCTGCAGTTAAAGAAATGCGTGGGTTCCCACTTGGAGGTCCAGAACACAGGCTTCGTGCTGACTTTGCAGATGTATTGCCAGGTGGTTTCAGTGGTTTCAAGCCACGACCTTTTCCTGAAGATATGGCGCCAGGTGGAGATTTTAGGGTTAGAGTGCCAGGTCGTGATGATTTTGCTTATGAACCTGGGTATGAGCCCTGGACTGAGGGGGAATTTTCATATGGTCCACCACGGGGAGGTTTCCGAGGCCGGGGGGGTGCAATACCATGGCATGATCGCAGAGGTGGTGGACGAGGTGGGTATCGTGGAGGTGGGTATCCTGGGGATGCTTACATGAGGGAGGAACCAGACTGGGTGACCAGGAGACCACCTCCTGAACTGGAGTATGAGATTCCACGCCCTCCAAGAAGGTCTGGTTCAGGAGAGCCAGGGGTGGAGAGGTCCAGATCACGGTCCCCTCGCAGACACTCTGTTGAAAGTGACTCAGGTTCAGATGGAAGACGTAATGGGATGCTGGGTTCTGCACGCACTCTGCCAGAACTGGCACGCAAGTGTGTTGCAGTGTGGCAGGGTGCCCTGATACTGAAAAATTCTCTTTTCCCAGCAAAATTCCATCTGACAGATGGTGATACAGACATTGTGGAAGGCCTTATGAAGGATGATGAAGGCAAACATCACCTGCGTATTACACAGAGACTGCGACTTGACCAGCCCAAACTGGAAGACGTTTCAAAACGTATTTCTTCTTCTAGTTCCCATGCAATATTCCTTGGGTTGTCAGGCTCAACAGCGTCAGTTTCCAGTGAAGATGCTTCTGTTCAAACGCGTCCTCTGAGGAACCTGGTGTCATATCTGAAGCAGAAGGAAGCAGCTGGTGTTATATCCCTAGTGAACAAGGATACAGAAGCCACTGGTGTTCTTTATGCATTTCCACCATGTTCTTTTTCTACAGACCTCTTGAAACGAACTGCACCAAATCTCTCTGAGGAAGGCTTGAAGGAGGATCACTTGGTTATAGTAGTAGTGCGTGGGGGGAGTGCTTAATAAAGTGAGACTGCAGCTTGCTTACAAATTGATGTTGATATGTCCCAGAAATTCACTCCTTATCTTGTTCTAGGATTTACTTCTCTCCAGAATGAGGGCATAATTTCAGCAATGTAAATGTATGGCTAGGTGTATTATTATGTTTGTAGCTGTAATACCGTTAACAAATTGTTTCATGTATGCTGCAAGTGGAAGACACCCAAGCTACAGGATTGATTGATGAATGTAATATCTTAAGTAAAAGAAGTTTGTATCCTTACAGGGAATGTATTCAGTTATTGGCACAGTTGAAAGTTTATTTATGTGATTTTTTTTTCTTACACTAAGTAGAAAAAATGTAACAGTTTTCATTGTCTTTACAATTTGCTTCAGTGTTTTTTTTAAGTACAATAATAATATATGTGATTGTGACAAGTTATCACTTTGATATGAAGACCCAGAAGTGTGTGTATGGTGATGTGAAGTTGATCACACATTTGGTGTGTTTTTAATTGATCATACATGACTTGAAACAATTCAAAGCACTTGTTTTGCTAGTAGCATCTCTGCTAGTAAACTGTTTCTTGATTTTCTTCTTAACACTTGCAATTTTGAATTAAAAAATGGCATTGTATTAGATGTGATTAAAAAATTATAAGAAAAGATCTGCAAAGGATGCTCTGTGGTGATGTGCTGGTTCAAGTTATGGTATGGTTTATAACTGTAAGGGACCCTCCCACTGCACAGTCCATGGACTCAGAGACTGTGTTGTGAGTGGCGTGATATGTCCGGATGGACGGACAGTGGTTCAGTAGTGAGTGAAAGTGCAGTGGGATGGGACCTAACCTGACAGTTGTGTTTGTGTTAAGTGTTGTAATACCAAGTTTTGTAAGTGCACAGTGTATTAGTGTTGTGTTCGCGCCATGTCCTGAGGGGTTAAAGATTAATTTTTGTATGACAAGTGTTCATAATATTTTGTTGAGTTCATTATTCTTTAACCCTGGACATCTGTGTGCGGTGTGTGTGGAATTGTGTCAAATAGAGAAGTTCTTGCAGACAACTTGAAAATCTAATTATTTACCCCAGTGCCACATTGTTACGTGATGGGAAGTTACAAACACATTGTGTTTTCAAGAAAATTTCAGTGTTTCTAAACTAACATTTTGGATCAAATCATAATTGTGTTTGTGTAACTGTTACTGGCCAGTGTGAGTAGTGCATTCACATTGAATCCAAAATGTTACAACACTCGTCATGTTTGTGAATCTTCCCCCATCATGTGCTTTTGTTTTTCAAAGTTGCACAATGTCTGTGAAGTAGTTTGTACCTTGAAAAAACAAGATGTTCAGCAGTTTTCAAAATTCAGTTCCCAGTGTTAAAAAAAATTATTGAATGTGGAGCAAGATATGCTTCCTGTAATGAACAGGTGACAACAAAGTTGAGAGTTCATCATGTGTTTTGTGAAGGCTGGTTATGGGTGGGAACCAGAATGACTGGCACTCAGTGCTGTAAGAAACAGTTACCAAACAGTATTCGTTTCTGGTGCACAAAATTATGTTATGCTGTTTAAATAATGCTTAGGTCATTTATTTTTCTGTTGGAAGAGAGTCTCTTGTCACCTTTGATATGGTTTTAGGGTATCTGCAGAGGTGTTGATTATCTGTAAAGGTGTACTTCTAAATTGTGGGTTGGGAACAGGGTTAACAACAATGTGCTGTAGAAGAAAAGATTCACAATGGTTTCTTAAATGAAGGAAAGAACAGAAACAAAAGAAAACATGTTTTAAAATAGAACTGGATAAGAAGAATGTTTGAATATGAGAACTGAAGTGGATAATGGAGAGTGCTGACTCAGCTGTTTCACCATGAAGCATAACAGTAGTTAGGTGGGCTAGCTCCAGGCAGGTTAAGACAGTCATGCTGTTAGGTTGATTATACCATCCTGCAGTGAGCAGAAGAGTACCTTGGTAATGAGTGAATACACTTCAAAGGTAGGTATTCATTACCTGATGAGGGGAAGGAGGCAGTGGAGTTGTCTGATGTGTGTCATGACCACATCAGTGTTAGCAGTGAGTAGGAATGAAGTCCCTCATTGATGAGATAATACACTTAAGAGGTAGGTATTCAGTCCCTGCTCAGGGGGAGGGAAGTGGCATTGTATGGCGCCCATTTTGGCCACATAAATTTTAGTTTTGGTACCCATACCAGTTGTTTCACAGTAATCTAGTTCATCATTCTGAGGGAACTGCACTTTGATTTGACGAAACACAACAGAATGTAGGATGAGAAGCTGTCATGGGTCTGATTGTGAATTGTTTTTATATAGCTGTAGTTCTTAAAGTACTTTGAGGTCTTAATGGGAGTAAAAGTATGGACTGTGGTCTTCTGGTTTGTGACACACAATGTAGTCTTATAGGTGGTTGCCCGAGAGTCTTTCATTAACTTTGGTCGTGGCGAAAGCTTCACTTTGTACATTCCTCAGAAATGTTGGTGTCCACCTAAAATACTACAGTGTCAAAACCCTTATCACAATGGCTCTCAGTTACAGATTATGGTTTACTTTCCAACATTTATAGCAAGAGTTACTCAGTGATTCAGTTATGACAGTCTGGAATATGTCACTTGAAATAAACCATTAACATGCAATATATATTTGTGTTAAAATTGTTAGTCATGTGAATACAATGTATTAGGGACATCACATATTTGGCATGTGGCAGATGTGACCAGGTTTCTAATTTAACTGGAGGGTTTGGAAGATCCAATGACCTGTCTCATACTTGTTGCTATGTGTAAATAACATAGATGTGGATAATGAGAGTCAATTACAAATACCATACAGACTGAATCTAGAACCTCCACTGACAGAAGTCAGCATCTAACGACATGAATTATGGTTTAGTCCTTTATATATTTTGACATTACCTGTAATTCCTCTGCTTTGCTGCCATGTCCATAATGTTTCTGGGGCCCAGTATCTAGGAACAGAATAACCAAGTATGAAGGCAACATCCTAGCATTCTTTTATGAATCACTTCAAGCACTGTTTTCAAGTTACAAAAAAATATGTTACTGATGTGTGTGGTGTTGACAGGACACACTTGTGGCTCTTGTTCCCAGACAAATCACTTGCCCACCATCTGTGACACATGTAGTAGTATGGGGTTAACATATCAACAGTAGACACATGACAATATGGACTGCAAATTAGGCCCTTTGGCTTCTTCTGAAGCATCACAACACTTGGCTAGTCAAAAGTCTTGTCCCAAACAGGACCTGAAACCCTGATCTCATCAGGCAGCTCAATGCCATGCACAGCTTACTCTTTCCATCAGTGTTGTTTAAAATTGAATGGGCAAGGGATGAAGCCATATACTGGAAGGCACCTGTGCTGCTAAGTGAAGAAAACTTGATGAAGATGCATCTCTATGTGTGCAAAGTACCCTTAAAACATAATTTCATTTTGCTTAAGAACAAATTGCCAAGTTCCATTCATATGTTTTTACACAAGGAAAATAGGGGAAAGAATACCCTTACCTAAATCCAAATTTTGCTGTATAATCTGTCGGATTAGCATGTCAGTTGCATGGAGACTTGTATGTTAGTGCCAACAGCTGTCCTGAAGGGACATGATTCCTTAAATGGAGTTGACATAACCTGTCCATACTGAAGAGAACTGGGTGCAGAAGATTTTCCTGGAAATTTTCAGATATGTCCAGCCTTAACTTTTATATTTTTACCATGCGTGATTCATAATCAGACGTATGGAACAAAACTGTATCATGGGAAAGTAAGATTACATACTGCATTGCATATAAAGTACATTTGTAATACCTAGATGCCATGAATGTGATATTTAGTAAGAAAACCAATTTTGAATAAATATATTAGAGACTTATTGAAGACCTGTGGGCCATACTTAAGAGGGCCCTGTTATAGAGCATTAAATGAAAAACATAACCCATATTTAAGCCAAAATATATAAGTAAATTGACACTAGGAATGTTACATTCAAAATGGAACCTGCAGTTTATCTTATGTGGTGTTTATTTTGAAATGTACTGAAAGGTATTAAACTGAGGCTCCCATTGCTTTCAGTTCTGAGAAAATGCTAAGGTGTAAGGATCTAGGTTTGTTCTCTGAAAAAGAATGACATCTGCGCCCAATATTTCATATAGTCTGCTAAAAGATTCATAGGATCATGGAAGATTATATGAGGGTGATTCACATTTGACCTGGAATTTTCAACATGGATTACAAACCCATCCTAAAAAAACTGTGCTGCAGGAATACTAGTATTCCCATCTTGGTGGGACAAGTGTGCACGTGTAGAAGTGGTGTTCTCAACCCATAGCCTTTGGCCAAGTCACCCACATGCATTACCATATTTTATCACTGTGTAGCGCAAAATAGTTTCTGCATAAATGATACATTTAATTTTAAGTTTGTAATTAATATAAATAAGTCAAATTAGTGCAGAAAATTATCCAGTAACATGAACCTATATGTGGTGATAAGTCAATATTATTTTTAATAAACTCTTGAAATTTCAATAGACAACTCTTTCTAACATGATGGTACACAAGTTGATAAGAAAGGGTATATCATCCCCTGGTCTTTAAAAGCTTAGAACCCATGATGTAGGGAGAGAGTACCTAAATAAAATTGTTCTAATATGAAACAGGCAAGATGACGATTCACTGACAAAGTTCCAGACTTACAAATTTTGGTTGAAATAGTGTTGGGATAAAATAAGAAATTGGTGATTCTCTTTTTGAAGATAGCTGCAGTCAGTTACACCTGTGTACAAGAAATGTTTGCTTATTTTAAGAATTCAGTTCTGTAACTGAACTCTACATGAAGGGCAAGGATTTAATTTTTGGCAGAAGTATGGGAATTCATAAAATCTGTCAATTTCCAATCTTTATGTATTACATTTTGTATACAGTAAAAGGTGAAAGTAAAGCTCCATACATTCTTAATTTCGGTACTTCCTGGAGACCAATCAGCTTCATATTTGGCCCCTTTACCCCCACTAGTAATTGTAAGGGGCCCATAGCCAGTCTGGATCGGCAGCAAGATGAAAAATCCCTGCCAGAGCTGGATATAAAATCCTGGTTTTCCAGCTAGTCATATTTTAGCTATTCTGGCTCATGATTTGTACATTAATATATAAATAAATAGAATTCCTGTTCAGTATAAACTTGTCTCCGTTTGCATGCATTCTAACCTTTTCATACAGGATTAAAGTAATTTACAATTCCACAGTGTCATATACAGAGTTATACTATGATGCAAATAAAACATTTTGATTTATAACTTTGGTTTTCAGGTGAGAGTTGTGTAAAATGTTTGGTGTTAGCCAATGTTTCGGCAGACATTGCAGTTGCCATTTTCAAGGTGGGTATGAGGTGGGGTGAATTCTGCAGGTCTTATATGGGGCAGGCATACAACTTAACCATGAAGATTGTTACAGATTAAGCACAGCCTGGCTTCACCTCTTTGTCCCCAAATCACCAGGTCCTCAAAAGGGCTGGTCCACCATCACCTCTCCAGTCATCATGGTTGAAGAAGAGCCACCAATCCCCTACACACAATCACAGCAAATCCTTTCCTGTCCAACATGGTCACCTGAACCTCTCTTGTCACCTTTCTTCAACCACATGCTCCTCTCCTATTAGATAGCAGCCCTCTCCTTCGCTCCACCAGTGAACACCATCAAATTTATATTGCCACTTACTGCCTGCCCTATATATGGCCTCCAGAACTTTGATTTGACGAAACACAACAGAATGTAGGATGAGAAGCTGTCATGGGTCTGATTGTGAATTGTTTTTATATAGCTGTAGTTCTTAAAGTACTTTGAGGTCTTAATGGGAGTAAAAGTATGGACTGTGGTCTTCTGGTTTGTGACACACAATGTAGTCTTATAGGTGGTTGCCCGAGAGTCTTTCATTAACTTTGGTCGTGGCGAAAGCTTCACTTTGTACATTCCTCAGAAATGTTGGTGTCCACCTAAAATACTACAGTGTCAAAACCCTTATCACAATGGCTCTCAGTTACAGATTATGGTTTACTTTCCAACATTTATAGCAAGAGTTACTCAGTGATTCAGTTATGACAGTCTGGAATATGTCACTTGAAATAAACCATTAACATGCAATATATATTTGTGTTAAAATTGTTAGTCATGTGAATACAATGTATTAGGGACATCACATATTTGGCATGTGGCAGATGTGACCAGGTTTCTAATTTAACTGGAGGGTTTGGAAGATCCAATGACCTGTCTCATACTTGTTGCTATGTGTAAATAACATAGATGTGGATAATGAGAGTCAATTACAAATACCATACAGACTGAATCTAGAACCTCCACTGACAGAAGTCAACATCTAACGACATGAATTATGGTTTAGTCCTTTATATATTTTGACATTACCTGTAATTCCTCTGCTTTGCTGCCATGTCCATAATGTTTCTGGGGCCCAGTATCTAGGAACAGAATAACCAAGTATGAAGGCAACATCCTAGCATTCTTTTATGAATCACTTCAAGCACTGTTTTCAAGTTACAAAAAAATATGTTACTGATGTGTGTGGTGTTGACAGGACACACTTGTGGCTCTTGTTCCCAGACAAATCACTTGCCCACCATCTGTGACACATGTAGTAGTATGGGGTTAACATATCAACAGTAGACACATGACAATATGGACTGCAAATTAGGCCCTTTGGCTTCTTCTGAAGCATCACAACACTTGGCTAGTCAAAAGTCTTGTCCCAAACAGGACCTGAAACCCTGATCTCATCAGGCAGCTCAATGCCATGCACAGCTTACTCTTTCCATCAGTGTTGTTTAAAATTGAATGGGCAAGGGATGAAGCCATATACTGGAAGGCACCTGTGCTGCTAAGTGAAGAAAACTTGATGAAGATGCATCTCTATGTGTGCAAAGTACCCTTAAAACATAATTTCATTTTGCTTAAGAACAAATTGCCAAGTTCCATTCATATGTTTTTACACAAGGAAAATAGGGGAAAGAATACCCTTACCTAAATCCAAATTTTGCTGTATAATCTGTCGGATTAGCATGTCAGTTGCATGGAGACTTGTATGTTAGTGCCAACAGCTGTCCTGAAGGGACATGATTCCTTAAATGGAGTTGACATAACCTGTCCATACTGAAGAGAACTGGGTGCAGAAGATTTTCCTGGAAATTTTCAGATATGTCCAGCCTTAACTTTTATATTTTTACCATGCGTGATTCATAATCAGACGTATGGAACAAAACTGTATCATGGGAAAGTAAGATTACATACTGCATTGCATATAAAGTACATTTGTAATACCTAGATGCCATGAATGTGATATTTAGTAAGAAAACCAATTTTGAATAAATATATTAGAGACTTATTGAAGACCTGTGGGCCATACTTAAGAGGGCCCTGTTATAGAGCATTAAATGAAAAACATAACCCATATTTAAGCCAAAATATATAAGTAAATTGACACTAGGAATGTTACATTCAAAATGGAACCTGCAGTTTATCTTATGTGGTGTTTATTTTGAAATGTACTGAAAGGTATTAAACTGAGGCTCCCATTGCTTTCAGTTCTGAGAAAATGCTAAGGTGTAAGGATCTAGGTTTGTTCTCTGAAAAAGAATGACATCTGCGCCCAATATTTCATATAGTCTGCTAAAAGATTCATAGGATCATGGAAGATTATATGAGGGTGATTCACATTTGACCTGGAATTTTCAACATGGATTACAAACCCATCCTAAAAAAACTGTGCTGCAGGAATACTAGTATTCCCATCTTGGTGGGACAAGTGTGCACGTGTAGAAGTGGTGTTCTCAACCCATAGCCTTTGGCCAAGTCACCCACATGCATTACCATATTTTATCACTGTGTAGCGCAAAATAGTTTCTGCATAAATGATACATTTAATTTTAAGTTTGTAATTAATATAAATAAGTCAAATTAGTGCAGAAAATTATCCAGTAACATGAACCTATATGTGGTGATAAGTCAATATTATTTTTAATAAACTCTTGAAATTTCAATAGACAACTCTTTCTAACATGATGGTACACAAGTTGATAAGAAAGGGTATATCATCCCCTGGTCTTTAAAAGCTTAGAACCCATGATGTAGGGAGAGAGTACCTAAATAAAATTGTTCTAATATGAAACAGGCAAGATGACGATTCACTGACAAAGTTCCAGACTTACAAATTTTGGTTGAAATAGTGTTGGGATAAAATAAGAAATTGGTGATTCTCTTTTTGAAGATAGCTGCAGTCAGTTACACCTGTGTACAAGAAATGTTTGCTTATTTTAAGAATTCAGTTCTGTAACTGAACTCTACATGAAGGGCAAGGATTTAATTTTTGGCAGAAGTATGGGAATTCATAAAATCTGTCAATTTCCAATCTTTATGTATTACATTTTGTATACAGTAAAAGGTGAAAGTAAAGCTCCATACATTCTTAATTTCGGTACTTCCTGGAGACCAATCAGCTTCATATTTGGCCCCTTTACCCCCACTAGTAATTGTAAGGGGCCCATAGCCAGTCTGGATCGGCAGCAAGATGAAAAATCCCTGCCAGAGCTGGATATAAAATCCTGGTTTTCCAGCTAGTCATATTTTAGCTATTCTGGCTCATGATTTGTACATTAATATATAAATAAATAGAATTCCTGTTCAGTATAAACTTGTCTCCGTTTGCATGCATTCTAACCTTTTCATACAGGATTAAAGTAATTTACAATTCCACAGTGTCATATACAGAGTTATACTATGATGCAAATAAAACATTTTGATTTATAACTTTGGTTTTCAGGTGAGAGTTGTGTAAAATGTTTGGTGTTAGCCAATGTTTCGGCAGACATTGCAGTTGCCATTTTCAAGGTGGGTATGAGGTGGGGTGAATTCTGCAGGTCTTATATGGGGCAGGCATACAACTTAACCATGAAGATTGTTACAGATTAAGCACAGCCTGGCTTCACCTCTTTGTCCCCAAATCACCAGGTCCTCAAAAGGGCTGGTCCACCATCACCTCTCCAGTCATCATGGTTGAAGAAGAGCCACCAATCCCCTACACACAATCACAGCAAATCCTTTCCTGTCCAACATGGTCACCTGAACCTCTCTTGTCACCTTTCTTCAACCACATGCTCCTCTCCTATTAGATAGCAGCCCTCTCCTTCGCTCCACCAGTGAACACCATCAAATTTATATTGCCACTTACTGCCTGCCCTATATATGGCCTCCAGAACTTACCCCATCTCATACCCACCTTGAAAATGGCAACTGCAATTTCTGCTGAAATGTTAAACACCAAACATTTGACACAGCTTTCATCCAAAAGCCAAAGTTACACATTTATCTCCAGGCACAAAAACCTGTGGACAAGAAAATATTTTGAAATATGGATCATCATTTACCTATTTAAATATGGTTTCGAAAGACACATTTGCTGTGAATGACACAACTCCACAGAGCAGAGTCCTTCAGAAGAAAACAGCTCTGAATTTACAGGCTTTTACATAACCTGAATATCTGTTTCTGTGTTCACAATGGACATCACCAATACCTATCCTGAGCCACATGAATCCAGTCCACACCCTACTGTCCTGTTTCCTTAAGATTAATTTTAAAATTAGTACCATCATCTATGCCTAGTTCTTGTAAATGGCATCTTTCCTTCAGGTTTTCCAACTATGCTTCTTGTTTTGGTCATCATAATGTTTGGAAGAGACTAACTTAGTTACTTTTTGCTTTTAAACCCTTTAGAGAAATGTATTTAGAACCAAGGTTCCAATATCATAGATGATACAAGAAAATTTCACGTAGGTAGACTGTATCAAGTTACTTCATCTGCACAACCACTCAGAAAACTCCTCTGCATACATAATTTAACAGTCCGACATTCACACTTTATTATTACAGTTATGAAAATCACCTAAGTAATGTCACCTGTTATAAGAAATGAACATGCGCATCAGAACAGTTTTCTATTCCGTATATTACGCAGTTCTGAGGGCTGATAATACAGCTGAGGGTCTCCATACACAGGATCTATTGATGAGCCCTGAACTAAAGTCCGATTTCCATATGTTAAGCTTGGGTGGTATGTTGTTTGTGATGCTGCAACGGCTTCTGCCAGAGATGCTGAGAAGAAATACAAAATGTGGCACATAAATTATGTTGTAAGCACCAGTGGTTCCATTACAGACACTCCCATGACAGTGTAAAAACATCTCAGCGTGTTCACTACTTTCTAATTTCCATGAAAAGGTAAAGGTATTCCTGTGCTTAACTAAGTACTATACCAGGAGTTTTGACCCTGTGGCCTGCATGCAGCCCACATAGTTTTTTTAATACTCTGTTATCCTGTGTAACGAAAAGTATTTAATTATGTATATCAGAAAATATGCTTTGTTAATGTTGTCAGTATTTTGATGTGCCTCTTGCATTGAGCAATTTATCAGCTTAATGAAGGATGTCAGGACATGTTTTCCAAACATATAGAGATGCTAATTGCAAGAACAAAAATTAAATCTGAAAGAGTAGTCAAGCAAAAGTGTTAATACAGAGTATGGGTCATAAAAGTCAATATAGACTGACAGCAACGTATTTTCATAGATATTAGTGTAATACCAAATTTATACCATCTGTTGGTTGAACTGGCAGTAAAACTGTGTTTGACATATGTCAAAATGTGGATTTTCTTCAAGAAAATATCTAGTTCTCAACACATTAATTCAAACTGTAAGTGTATGCTTTCTAGCAGTATGACAATGTGACTTACTGGATGATGGCATCACAGTAGAAGCTTGAATTGATGGCATGTGTTGTAACGGGACAGGTTGCACCATGAAGTGGATGTAGCGGTGGTATGCTGGGAACACAATCACACATTTATTTTTTACCATTTCTGTTCTGTGACTATCTGCACCTCCAGTATTCCTTATGAAGCTATGTACAGCAGTCTGTAAACATGCACCTGTCTAATGCAAAATCATAATCTAACTTCAGTTTTTTGCCAATGTCGATCATATGACTTTCTCTGCCACAAAGCAAATACCAGTTTTTTTTCTCCCACCCAGTTTCACATGTTGCCAACTGCTCATACTGCTCTTCGACATTATGCAGATAATTTAACTATACACCATATAACAGGAGTAATACTTGTGCTGTCATCTGTATAAAAAATGGGGTAATTCCAAATTATGGTGATATGTCCTGGGAGGAGGAAACATAACTGTCTTATGGTAATGCACCTGTATAATGATCTACTCAGGCTATTGACTCAACCATAAATCACTAATATCACGACAAAGCAGGTACTGGTGACACTTGCCAATGGAAGACCTGTTATTCAAATGTGGCATTCAGAACCCCCCACCCATAATTTGATTTACACACATGTACGTTTGTTCAAATCTGTGCACGTGTCTGCAATTTCAATACAAATCAACACATTTATTCTCACATGTATGCACCTGTAGAAAATTATGGGCAGCATATGGGTGGGAGTTATGCATGGACAGCAAATAGTAGGTAGGACTTCTGCTTGAAGAGAACAAATCCTAATATGTCGGTGGTTGCAAGACCAAGAGGTTATGTAAATATGAGAAAAGCTTAATGTCTTGGTTCTGATATCGGTAAAAAATGTCAGGAACACTGCAATATTATTCAAAACTCCATAGTTCAGGTTCATTGTCCTGCACTATTTCAGTTCAGTTCACATTTTCATGACCTTTGCCTGACATCTACTTCAATACTACCTTCCCACATCAAATACCTTAAAACATTAAACAACAGAAAGTGTAAAATTACCATAAGATGTAACGAGGAAGATGATGATAAGTGATCCTATGATAGTAAATGTGTGACGATAATAGTAAACAGTATCGCTGATAGGCAAACCAAGTTTTGACATGATACATGAACCTTGGCTCCATGCAGATTCTCCAACTAGGCGAACCTTAACTGGCACCTGTAATAAAAGAACATGCTTTCAAATGCCACCCATAGTTTCACAAAGCTTTTTGAAGTCATGGTATATTACCAATAAGTGTGTAAAAGCACATGTTCATTCACTCCAGATACAGACTTCTGTAGAAAGCTTGTCACACTATATAGTTAGAAGTTACGTTAATTAAATATCACCACATTAAAAAAAGTTCTAAGTTAAAGCCATAGTGATTAATGAGGTCTATATGTTATGAATTTTTTTTTAGAAAATCTTTACAGGTGCATTTGGGCTTCCAGTACAGCTGGAGTTACAATGGATGAATATTAACCAAAATTAATTTGACCTCACACTCCAGTGTACACACATCAAAATCCATCCAGACAGGATGGGACCTCATCTTAATGCAATCCTTAGCCATCACATTTTGAAACTTGTCAACAGACATACAAGAGGAGAAGTTTTAACACCAATATCTAGGAATAGTGTTATTGCATGGATCATGACAATCAGAAAGGAGAAGAAAATAATGTTGGGAAGCATTCAGTTTATTTCTGCCATAGCTGGTCTGCTGCACTATGAAACTAAAAGGGTTCTCACTCATATCTGGCCAGTCATGGATACCATTTCCTTGAATGGAATACTGAATCTGACTCCTATGGCAAGGTGCCATCCATTCTAGGCAATATGAAGGCAGTCACATGATTGTCATTTCAAGTTCTTGCCAACAGATGATATGAAAATGCTGATCTCTAAACTTTCAACAGCTGTGCATCTAATTCTGTACATTTTGACAAATAAATACAAACACTGACATGAAGAAATAGCAGGCACAGAAGCAAACAGTGTACATGACAACACAAGGTGGTAAATACTGCACCTCAATATTTTGGAATGTTATTGCAGATTTCACAATAACAGATAATGGAATGGTCAAATCTCCCTCCTTCCAGTACTTCTCTGTAAGCTGCACTTGGTAATGTACTTCAGTTGTGTCCATGATCTCTGGTCCACTCACTGTCAGAAAGTCTTCCCTATTGTGTGGAGAAACCTGATGAAAACCAAATATTAAATACTGCAGCAGTTAGTAACCATTTCACTAATAAAGAAATTCAGACATTTTTACACAATATGACCCTATCCTGGGGTCAGTATTCCAGTATGACCAAAATAACAGATCGAGGAAAATATATTAACACAGTTGCTCAGTCAGAACAGGGAAACTGTAGAGCCAAGAATCAAACTCGGGACCTAATCTGAACCAGCAGTTCTAATCGTGATCCCATGATGCACTATTTCATTTCCTGTTTCATCATCATGATTACTGCTGCAGACATTATGAATATATATCAAGAGGATGATGTGATGGACATGCATCATCATGAATCAGGTAAGAATAAGGTTTCATAGGATTGTGACTGTGAGTGAGATGTATGCGTATAGGTTTGAATTGTGGCTACTGCTGCCAGGAAAAACAAAATAAAATAAAGAATAAAGTATCAGTGGGTTAGCAGCTGAATGCCCAAATATGATAAAAGAGCCAAATTGTAAAATATCTTGCAAACACACCCTTGGTGCATGTATTGATCAGTCAACACGGTGCCAAAACACACATCATTACCCCATGAAAACCTGAAATCTCACATACCCTTGACAACTGACAGTCTCCAAATAAATCAACTTTGTTACAATGACTGGCTGAAGAATTTTAATACCAATGCGTTACAGAGCAACTCAATGCAAATATGCTACAACTTACTTTAAGCTGTTTCAAAACACCAGGCCTGCCAGAGACAGTGATGTAAGCTGACATTCTGGCATCACTCAAGTTCACTTGCTTGGCATGAACATACACAGTGGGCAAAAAAGGAATTTTTAAAGGTTTTGAGAGCATGGAGCCACTGAAAACCTGCAGACTAAAATTGGTGTGCAACACACTTTTATTAAATGTTGGAACTCCTGAAGATATTATCACGCATCCATATGTACCTGCAAAAAATTAATTCCCATTACTCTTTTGCCAACCAAGCGAAACAGATCCTTCATAAAGTTGTATAACACACTAAAATAACAAATACTTTACCAAAACTTATCATTAGACACAGGATTTTTATGCACTAAAAATCTACAAAACATGTAGTCATCCATACACTAATAACTACATAAACATGCTATGTTGCTGACTGATCCCCAGGTTTTCACCTTCACCCTTCTTTCCATTTGTAATTTGCCTTGCTGTATGTTACAGTTTTTTAATATATATTTTCTGAATTAAGTTTGTGAAACCAGTGTGTCAGGAAATGTCCATATACACAGACCTTCCACTATTCATAGATGTACCAGAACAGTATTTAAACAAGGCTGCAAGATTCAGCAGTATCTGCTCTGGAAGATCTGAGCACTCTCCCTGCAAATATTTTCTCATAGCAATGACAGCTTTCCATCCTGGAATTTCCTTGTAGAACATTACATAATGATAACATTCATCCATACAGGTTTCTCTTAGAGTCAATTCTTGTAAAATATTAAATTTACAATCTACAGAAAATTTGGAAATATGTATTATTAAGAAGATGGCTGTCTTCTGGGATGTTGTGCCATGTAGTCTGATAGAAGTTTACTGACGTTCAGAGATCCTTACTGCCTCCATCATATGGATAATAATGGAGGCAGTAAAGACCTCTGAAACATCGGTACGCGTTTACCAGACTACACGGCGCAACAACCCAGAAGACAGCCATCTTCAGACTCACCACCGTGAAAACCTCAAATCCCATATACATTATTCACTTTATTCCACAGGATGTTTGCAGCAATCATTGCTTCACTAAGTTCACACACAAAAAACCACTGCCTTTGTAAGAAAATTGCAGTTTTTGTGTTGTTATTGTTTGTCTTTGAGGTACCAATAATTTTCTTGCTGCTACATGTGCACTTGCATTTGAATGTTGCATCAGTTCAAACTCTTCTCTCACACACAGGATTTGTTTCTGGCACTGTTGACTAAATACAGCTTTACTCTTTGTACTACGTTCTGCATTATCTCTGATCCATTGTTTTAATAAAGTACAAGTACTCAGCTTGATTGTTGGCATATTAATTAAAATAACTACAACACAAAAAAATATGAACCCTCAGGCCCCTGCACACCATTCCTCTCCGAGAATTCTTTATACCATACAATATTACAGGGATGCCAATGATAAAAGGTGCTCAGTGAAATAAACAATACCTCAGTGGAGTATACAAAAATCATTTTTGTTGCCTGAAAGACCCAATATAACAGAACTGTTATGCACAACTGTTGGTATGTTATGAACTCAATTTGTAACTACCATCTCCCTCTCCTTTATGATGCAATAATGCTCCTATGGCATGAAAAATTATAATAATATTAGTTATATAAACATTTAAACAGGCACAAATACTATAAATTGTTAAAGGTGACATAACATTATAAAACACACATGAATGTAAAAACAGCTAGAATATGCCAAATATATGGATATATTCATTCATTATGCCAAGTCTCTGCCTGGTGCCTGCTCATATCTGTTTGATTAATCTGTCACTATGTTTTTTCTAATTTTTTTATTAACTTGTAATTCCTTTATATTTCACCTTAATGTATCTATTAAAGTTGTCATTTGTTACTAATAGTCCATGAATGGTTTTAATGAGATCTGGTAGTGAGAACCTATGCCTTCTCTGAACCAGCTAAGTATATTTGTCTTTTAGGTCAATGGTTTGGGGTTTCTGGTATCTTCCCCAGATTACTCAGAACTCTGGTGGCACCCAAACAGCTGCCTTTAGGGTGCTATTTGTCTTTTAGATAAACTTGTTCTGTAGCCAGATGAATTACATAAGCCACCAGCACCCCTACTGTCACAAAGGATAGAAAAGGAAATGAAGACAAAAGAGAGAGGAAGGGAGAAAGTGAAAGACAAATTAGGAGTTAACAATCGGACAAAGTTTCCCTTGCAATACCACTAATCTTGTTGAATATACTAACCAGTATGTGTATCAAAATCCTGATGAACAGCAAACACATCCTGGATGTCAACTTCTGCCACTGGAGTGTCAAAACGCAATTCACACATGAAAGGAAAAGATGTAGCATGGTACTTAACAGGACATGTTCCATTTCTAGTTATGAGATTGCCAATCTTATCTTTGTCCTTCACATTGCCCAAAACAATTGGCACACGGAACTCATGATTCAGATCAGTATTGATCAATGTCTTGTTTGAGGGCTCCAGGAATGTTATCTGTAAGCAACGAGAGACATACAGCAATGTAATTTATAACATCTCAAGGCGAAAGGAACAGCAAGTAGTGTGGACAGGACCAGATCTAGGAAAGCCTGGTTTAAATTAATTTTAAAAACAATGTACTATAGTCACTTCTTGAAAATCTGATATAGTCAAGTCAGCTGCTTGAGAGCTTCCCTGTTATGGAACCCAAAAATTTATGACTTTATTAACAAAATCCTACCACTGAAACACACACAGCCCCACAACCCTATATAAGAATATTATTTATTTACAGATTACAATTTAAACAAATGTATACACATATATTAAGATACAGACTAGTAACACACAGAAAAGAACAACGGATCGCTAAGCAGTCCCACGAACCTGTGTCAGCTCTCCATCCTACTTTCTAAAACAGGAAAAGACCCACCCAATTTAGTAATGAAAAAAGAGAGAGAGAGAGACGTTAAGTGTCCGATCACCGGGCAGACATAACTCATGACTCACACTGGTCCCTGTATAACAAAACTGGAGAAGACCAAGGTGCAGTCTGATGGGAAATTGGTAAGATTTAGAACAGGGTGATACAAAGGAAAGGTAGGAAGGTACAGAATGACACAAAGGAAACATTACATCATACATACCATCCATCTCACCCTCCTTCATGTAATATACTCTAATAATATTACATAAAGCTGGTATTTAGTGTAGAAACACATGACACAGAGTTTGTAATCTTTTGCAATGCTAAACCTCAATTATTATAACAAAACTGTAAATACGCTTTTTCTCCTCTCTTCCTTTACACTGTTCTTGGGCACAAGGGAAATTTTACATTTCACAGATTAATAGAAACAAGGCCATTTTGTGGGACAATAGGCAGTGCAGCTTACCAAGTTCATTGGAAGGGTCTCCAAATTGACCAAAGTATGGACAGATCCCAAACGATGCTTCACAACCACACTCCCGACTCCTTGTACTTTACCAGTGCCCAACACTGGGTCCAAAGTCAGAACATTTTCATTATCTGTTTCCCACATCCCATGCACTCCATCAAGAGATGACAGTGGAATGGAGAAGCAAACAATATCGCCAACTGTCAAGCTTCGCTGTCATAAAACAAGGCATACAGCAATTAGACATACATTTCTTCTACATATCAAGTATGAGAAAACAGCTCAAATTTAGAGAATAATAACAACATCAAAAATATCTATATAAATTTGGACATATTTGTTACTTTGTATAATGGACTGGATTACTGCTTTACATATTTCTGTAACATTCACTGATGAAAGAAATGTTCTGTAACAAAGTCATGGTGTTAGTTAAATATTCTACAGGTTACTGACACTGTATCAACTGCTTAAGTAGTTTAGTACTGATTTCTCCTTGTACCTCTCTTCTTAAGAGAATGTTTATATTTTGAATTTAAATAATATTTAATACTGATTTTATAAAATGAAGTGTCTCTATTTATATGTCACAAGGACAGTGTTCAATATTCTTTAAGGCACTTGCCAAAAACTAACAGAAAGTTAGCAACTTACATTAAAATAAAATATGCATCCTTATTTCAACTTCTCTTATTCCCTGAATTATGGTAAGATTTTAAAGAAAATGGTGCCAAATTTGTACATCAAAAAATTACAAACACAATTCAAGCATTACTGTCTTCAGTCTTTCTTGTCCCATGAAAACCATAATTAAAGTCCACTCACAATATGTAGTAAATCCTTTGCCTTTTCAGGAAATATGACGTCTCTCACGTTAAACTTTACATAGTCCGCTGCCTGCTGTGGAGTCTGAGCATCCCAAACTTTTAACAAGGTGTGTCCTTCATCCACGAGGTTTGCGATGAGTGAGTTCTTGGCTTCTGCACTCCTCACCTGGGCGAGATCAAACCTGTTTGTTCTCAGTTTGATACTGGACTTTGTGGCAGTGAAGGGAGAACCAGAGCTGTCATGGTAACTCACAGTAAACTGTATTTCAAAGCCTCGTGGTATAAATTCTAGTGACTCTTCATCCTCCACATGCACTATCTTGTGGGCTGTCAACATTATGTACAGAACTTCTTTAACCTGTCCAAAATAAACATACACATCCTTTACCATTCTATATAATTTCAGAGACCCTATATTGACTTCTGTTGCCTCTGTTTGTTCCCATTTATAACACATATTACTTGCCTACTGTGGCATGTGGAACAAAAACAAAGACATGATTTAAGATAAATGTAAACACATTAAAAACAGCAGAAATGAAGTTCAAATGAAGCAGTAATAAATTACAACAGGGGATAAAACCTGAATCCAGAACATGTTGAATCAACTACCATTAAGGAGAGCAAGAACAATGGTGAATACCTCAAGTTAGGAAAGACAAAGAACAGAGGGAGTTTTGTCATAAGATGTCTGACCTGGTGAAAATGTCAATGCATGGTAATGATCTCATCTATGGGTGTCCCCATCTACCAACCAGAAAGAAAGTCACAATAATATTGTCTCAAGATTACCCAAATTATCCAAGTCTTGAATTATGTTGAGATTTGTATCATTTCTGGATGATCTTGCAGTGTTCTTGTTTGGCAGCATCTTGGAAAAGTTACTAGTCTCCATTTTTGAGGTCCCCATTGTTCTAAATGTTCCATTAACATGTGTACACTTCTCACTCAAGGAATCAAAATAAAAGTTGTAGATCTTAATGATATCGATTTTAGAGGAAACCAATGAAGTTCCATTTCAGCTTCATGCAAAGAATGTGCCTAGGCCAAGACCAATTCAAAGCAACAGTAAACTTTCCTAACAACTCTCAATAAAGATCAAACCAGATTTAATTGAGATCAGTAGCTTCACATACAAAATCTGCAGAGGGACACGCAGACAGATATGATCTTGGGCTTGTGTGTTCACTTTATGTAATACATCCAAATACATAAAAATGTACCTAGGAAATTCTATACAAATATAACCATCTTATGCACAATAACAATTTTTATTTAACCAGTAACAGAGTTATGTTTAGTAAATACCTGAATTAGAAATATTAAATTTGTTCACATCTGATTATGTTATGACAGTTATATTGAGTCTAAGGCACTACAAAAAATTATATAGGATTTTTTTATGGACTGTCAGTGATGCACCAGTACAGCTTTACCTTCACCTGTCATTGAAACTCTTAAACACTGCACTACCCCCAGCATCCAATAATTCAGTCCATAAATCGCATCACCATGCCAAAATACACTGCCCATTAGTAATTAACTTCATTACTTTAATAATGTAAACCTGTAACTTGTTAAATAGATAAAATCTATGTTGTGCATAAGAAAGATAATACATTAATAAAGTATATCCTATATTACACAAGAGAATGCCATGATCCAACACATAAATTTATGTTTTTTAAAGCAAATCAAGTGATGTGAAAGGACCACAGGAAAAATCTTGCATCTACACATTTGGATCTATTCCAGAACCTAACATATAGAATCCCCATCAAGTTCTACCCATTTAATGTGAAACCATCATTACCTCAAAGTTCAGGTGTTACTCAGTACTGTCTAAATTCACTGCACCCAGGACACTCACCTCTACACTGACACTGAGGATCTGTTTAATGCCAAAGTCTTCTTTTGATACCACCATAATCACAGATCTTCCTAGTCGGCTGTGTGACCTCACAAGGCCTGTTGGTTCCACTGTCAAGAACTGGTCAGATTCCATCAATGCTTTACTCACAGTTTCATTGTCAGAACTGTGTCCTGTTGTCAAAATTTTTCCCCCTAAACTATACGTAACTTGCTGAGCCAAACCATCTCTGTTTGTTTTCAACTGCACTTCTGAATTTGGAGCCAAGACAAGGAGTGGAGATTGCTGAGATAATGGATATGGTGGGTGTATCAAGAAGAGCTCTTCAAATACTTCAATCTCCAAAGAGTCTTGAAATTCTGGTATATCCACTCTGCCACCCATTTCTGGTGGAAGATACACGTCCATTCGAAGTAAGGTGCGACCAGCAGTCATGGCAGAGAACCGCATTGACACCATATCTTCCTGCGGTATAACAAGACCAAAATCTTCAAACACATGTTGCACCACTCCAACCTCCCTTGCAGTCACACTCCAAGAAAACCTTAAAGGTGGATCCATGGATCCAATGATTATTGGAGACAACACATCAGGTATGCCTTGTGCCCATACTGGCATGGTGCTTCCAGTTTTCAGCCTCGTTAAAGGTGTATAAACCTTAATTCCTTGTATCTCAATCACGTGCACATTAATTGAGTCCTGGGAATATACAACTCTCTGTCCAGTGACCTTGTTCACACCCACAGCTTTGCCAGTTATCACTGTAGCACCCAGTTTATCACCTGTCACCACTCCTGAAGTGCTTATACTCACTATATCAGCAGAAGCAACAGAGTATTCAACATTTGCATCTGACCGAGGCCCACCATGACTTGTGATCTGTAACTTTGACCACACAGTCAATGTCATGTTGCGCGGAAACAGCCGCAGAGGTGGAAAAACTTGAACAAACACACGCTGACTCTGGATCTCTCTCTTTCCTCTACCACTTATAAACTTCAAACCTGTTTCACCAAGTTCCAATCCTGTCACTAGGTATCGTATCTCTCCCAAGGACAACAGTGACTTTTTATCTTGTTGATGTAACTTTACACCTATGATCCCAGAGTCTGTTACAGGTCTCAAATCTAAGAATTCTGCACTTGGGACAGGAAGCAGGTTTTCCATGGTATCATACAAGTGAACTATAGCAGAAACATACTGCCCTCGTTCTACCCTTTCTGCAACTTCCACTTTGATATTGCCCACACCCAGAACTTGAATTTCAGCAATGGCAGGTTTGGACACCAAACACAGATCAACAAGTGCAAGCTTCAGCAAACCATCAACTTTTGGAATCACTTCCAGAACTCTCGTACTTTCCAAATAAATGACATCTGCTATTTCCTCTGAACTAAGCACAAATTCATAATAGCCTGAGCCCTGGTTCACCTGAAGATTCACTCTGTTCCGAGGATGATTAAAAACTGATGTATGATTTGGAGTTATGATAGTGTCATTCACAAGTGTCAAACTCAAAGAAGCCTTAATTTCTGGTGTCACAATGTAACCTCTCTCATTGGCAATGCCAAAAGGTGGGTCTTCAGGCAATATATCCATGTGGGCCAGCATGTGAGTTTGATAAGCAACAACTGCTACAGTCACTTCCGTCATTCCAGTTTTTGATTTTGGTTTCAGTATTTGATAATATTTATGTGGTAAAGTAATGTCTTTCTCTTGAATATCCTCTGCAAGAACTGTCCCTTTTTCCCATACAGTTGCAAGAGAGGGGTGAGACACCTTCCAATCAAAGTACAAACTCGTTATGTTATCGAACACACAACCATGCTCATCCTTCACCATCACAAGTAGTTCCACCTGCTTGTAGTTCTGAGTCACCAGCTTCTCTGAATTCAGATTCAAGGGACAGGAAGAGCTATCAGGCATTTTGAGTTCAGAGGTCAAACTGACATAATGAGGCTTAGCACATCGAACCTTGATAGTGGCCATGGCTACAGAGCTCTTGCTATGTCCTAATGATGGCATATTTGTGACATGCAAAGTCACATCAACTTTTCCCAGCTGTCTGCACAAAATTCTATATGTGTACACATCAGGGGAATCGACTGTCTTTTCATCTAACTCTGTTATTTCAACAATCTGTTCTTCTCCCTGTATCATTAATTGGTGCACATGCTCAGAGGACCGACCAATCCATGGATATGGACCTCCAGAAAACATTACTTCTCTTGAAGTTCCAATTGCCAGAACAGTTTCTCCTGAGACAGGATACATTACTGTGAGTGGTCTGTAAGCTCCAATAACAATGCTGTCTGCCATGGTGTGGCCGTTGAAAATATAGGACACAGACACTTTTGAAGTCCCAACAGCATGACCAATAATGGCAACTGTGGTGCAAGAAATGCCAACAGGTGTAATTTTCAACGATGAATTCTGGAAATTATCATTCCAGGCTTTGACTATCAAAGGAAGGTCATCACAATGAGTAAATGGAATCCTGGTGTTGGCAGGGTGTGACGTGTTAGGCCAATCTGCAAACAATGCCACATGTAGATATATAGCAGTTCCTATCTCAGCCTCCAGCATATACTCCACTATTTCTAAATGGCTTGCTGGTAAGACATGGATAGTGGCCATGTCTTGATTGTGGAGATTGCGGGTCATTGCAGCAGATATCTTCACTTGACCCAGTGTCTGTGTTTTCACAATACCAGTCTGTGTCACCATGGCAACAGATGTGTTGTAGCTTTTCCAAGTGAAGCTCCCATCACCACCAGATGCATTTAAAGCCACTTCAAGTCTGTAAAATGAAATACGATAAAGTAATTTATGGTGCATAATAAACATTATCAAATTCCCACTGGACAGTTCTGCTACCTCAACCTTAACTTCACACTGTGCAACCCATTGTCACAACCAAATCACGAGTAATATCTGTAGTGGAGGAAATGGCACACCCTAATTCAAAATCCTTCAGTCATGGTAGAATAACCTGAAATTTGGTTTGGAAGAAATACTGATACCACTACCAAATGTAACTTAAATTTGAGTTTTGATTAGAATTGTTTGTGTATGTTTATAACAGTCACAAACAATCAATGCAGTTGGAAAAATCAAACACATCTGTCATGACCAAGAAATATTTTCTTCTTGTCATATTTGTCTTTGTTTTTCACAGTTATGTTTAATTACAAGGATACTACCTTGCTGATAACACTGGACTTTCGTCTGCACAGCCACACCCACCTGGCTCTAAGGTACACCCAGCCTACTTCAGGCTCTTTCCCCAGAAGTAAGGCAATGGGAGAAGCAGATGGTGCATCTCCATCTAGAGCTAAGGCATGCTTTACCTGCATGCCCTAGTGCTAATACAGATGAAACTTTGCCTTCATACCTAGTATTATTTGGCTAATTAAAACTTCAGAACCCAGTGGTAACTGCATGTACCACCTGTTTCAACTACAACTCTGAATTTTGCCCACATTGTATTTACAGCTCTTATGTGATTCTCAGAGTAAACCGATTAGTTCCCTAAACAGCATTAGCCAGTTAATCTTTATAATGGAGATGTGTGTGTGCATGCATGTAAATGGGGTGCGCACCTAACCTACCCATGACCATTTCTGATCTTTTGTTCATTCACTTAATCTACAAGCAACACTGTACCTCACAAAAAGTACAGTATCCTACATAGCAGGATTTCATAGATGTCGTCTCGGCTTACTGGTAGCCACAATCAAGGCCTTCCTAGAGATCCCAGGTCTCATACAGACCCCAGATCTTTGGGAATGGTTAACCCCTCTAACTAGGGTACTGCCCTCAGACTTTGGCCTTTTAGGCACCATGGTCAGGTCCATACTTACTTATGTTGTATGCTGGGATCCCAAGGCAGTGCAACCTCAGATGGGTGTATAAAAATTCTATTATAGATCAACATATCAGCAACTGCAGAGATTGTTGGAGATGGATGCAGGATACCAGAAAAATCCCTCACTCCTTCCAAAGTGGCATTGACTTGTGCTGCTCCTGCTTCCACTGGCCAGCCATAATGGTGTGTGTTGTTGGCTGTGCTGTACTCAACATGAAAATACTGCTCTGGGATCAAGGCTGACACCTGCACTCCATCCCCAACATGGAACTTGTGGTCATCACTGGAATCAAAATAATTGTTTTAAGTCCCTCCAATTTATTGTCAGAAAGCACTTCACATGGTCACACCATTAACAAAAGAAGAAGTTGCTTGGACACATGAAAATATTTTGATATTTCAGGTTCTCACAGCAACGAGCATGAAAATGTTTGTCTTCTGGGATGTTGCACCAAGTAGTCTGGCAGATACTGACTGACATTTCTGAGGAGCTTACTGTCACCATCATAACCCTGATGACAGAAACAGTGATCAAGTCTGAAGGACTAAGGAAAACTATCCCCGATAACTGATTCTGTGTCAGACAGTCAAACCAGGGACCTCCTAAATGTAAGTCTCAAGCATCAGTCTTCCATGGTACAAGCATGTTTTGTACTTTGGACAATGCTAAGTAACAATGAAAGGAAAAGTGGAATAAATATATATTACAGAAAACAAAATCAAAGCTGCATTTAGAATGCTATAAATATTCATACCTGTCATACACTTCCACTGTTATTTCATAGTGTTCATCAACCATAAGATTCCAATTTTGATGGGGCAGGATGGCCAAGGTGAGGTAGCAGGGGTCATTGACAGTGATAGTAGCACTTGGGATATGAATTCCAGCATCCTTCTCATCCACATTACGGTCATGCAGCAAGACTCTAGTTTTTCCTTTCTTCAGTGCTGTCACAACAGCTGTGCTGTCATTCAGCACAGCAAGACCAGGATCCTGAAGTTCCAGGAAGTACTGCTGTGAAGGCAGCAATATCTCCTCCAGGTGGCCATGATGCACCTTAATGACAGCAAAGGAAACAATTTTAAATTTTATGCCGATTCAGAGACGTGACTGGGTAACTGAAATTTTTTACCTGTTACGGAATTTTTCTTTTCATAACAACAGATTTTGGGACATACCTGGCTTCCCACCTAATCAGTACCATGGGTGAATAAAGCCAACTACTTACAACTTCATGACAAGGCAATGGGAACAAAAGCAATTTCATCACTCTAATATTGAATATACAAACCAAAATGTATGCCCTCACTGGACAAAGTACAGTTCATGATTATATTTAATAAATATAAAAAAAACATCAAAATGCAATCTCTGAGACAGCTGTTATTACTAACTCACAGTAAACACAGAACCAAAACTCACTTGCAGAATACGATACTGCACTGAATCTCCTTTCAGCAAATAGATGTCAGCTGGATCAATTATTATATTAGCTACTACCATAAGCTGCACCTCAATGGCAGGGACATGCAGGTACTCTGAATGGGGCAGCCTCACAGACACCTGCAAATGACACACATCAATATTCATTTGTGCTTATCACCAGAGAAAGAGAGACAAGAAAGACAAAAATGAAAACCAGAAAAGGTGAGTCACATACTTGAGAAGTTACAGGCCACTCAGGTGGTCAAGAAATTGCCCATTCACATGTTCACAAGGACTACCAATGATCTCTATCCTGAGCCAAATGAATCCAGTTCACACCCTCACCTATTTCTTTTTAAACCCTTTCAACAGTATCTTCTCATTTAAGTCTAGGATTTCCAAATGGTCTTCTCATGTTTAATGACCAAAATGTTGTATGCATTTCTTGCATCTCCACTTCATGCTACATGTCCTGCCCTTGACATCCTCTTTGATTTGATTGCAGTAACAAAATTTGATATCGCCCTCGGTGGACTAGCAGTTAGTGTGCTCACCACAGGACCCAAGGTTAGCGGGATCAAACCTGGCTGAGGTCGATGGATTTTTAAGTGTGATAAAAATCCTTAGCACAAGTTCATTCAAAGGGGAAGTAAAGCCGGTGGTCCCAAGACGTAGATGTACAGCATGTAAAAGAACCTTAACAGCATGAACAAGATGTTTTGTAAGCAAAATTCAGGGGCCGTTTTTCACCCAAGTCTCTCCTGATTCACTACTAGATGGCTCTAGCAGACAAATCAGGATTGAGCAGAAATTGTGCAGAGGCAGTGGGCCTGTCACTCACTACTCATAAATGCACACTTCAAAGACAAAAGAAACCTCACACATGGGTGGAGGCCAAGGCTCGACTTCAGGCTATTGCACCATAGAAGAAGAAGAAAAACACCAACAACAACATTTAATTGAGAGTACAAATTATAAAGATCCTCTTACACAATTTTGTCTACCCTCCTGCAGTTTATTTTCTTCTCAAGACAACAAAAGCTCATAATCCAAAGACAAATGAACATCCTTGACATTTCCCATATGAGAGGGAAATACTGACCTTGGCAGCACCTGTCTTGATTCCCTCCAACAGGACAATGTGGCCATACTTCCCAATGTTGTCAAATGCTTGTATTGTGGCTGGGGTCTCATATGGGGAATCCCTAAATGTAATGAGTCGAAGAACACCACAACCATTGCTGATGCTGCTCTCTTGATGGAAGTTCCAGTCAGTAAGACTCCAGTGGAATTCAACTCCTTCAAGAGTTGAAAACTCATTACCTGAAATCAAACATGGGCACAATTAAGTAATGTGTGTAAGATGTGATGACTGCATGATGCAACAACCCAGAAGATAATTGGTAAGTAATATGTAGCCTAAACCTTTCAGGCACACGCATTTAGAAACATGACGACTTCAAAGAAATGATGATTTCCTAGGTAATAAATGTGTGCAGGTGACTTACCAGCATTAGCTCATAGTTTATTCTTTATTATCTCCAGCCTGTGATATATTCTTGTGACAGAAATGAACATTTAAATTGCTATTACAGATAAAGAGCTGCACTCAGGCACCCAAAGAAAAGACATGACATTCAAAATGGTCTCCAGCTTAAATTCTAATTTGTTCTCCCTATCACAGCTGAGAAAGGCTGCCACTTTCACATATGCCTAAAATTAATTCCTAGACTAATTTATGAGAAGAAAATCTGTCTCATAATGAAGAACATCTACCACCACCCCAAACAGTTACCCTAGAACCAGGACCAAGACATTTGAAACATTACTAACATGGTGGTACAGAAAGCATCACTCGAACAGCTCAATGTAAGAGCCTAAACTTCAATGTCCTAAAACTTTTGTTGTACATAATGCTTCAACCTTCCTGGAATCTGCCCACTGTATAAAATGTGCTGGAGTCCCTTACCTCAACATTTGTATAAAAACAGCTGACAGAAGGATCTTAAAAACTCTAAATGGAAACTTTAAAATAAAAACAAGACAACTGGAAAGCATCATAAGAGTTTATAATATGGATCATTTACAAAGTAAATAAATGTTAAAACAGAAAATTAACTACATTAAAAAGTTAATTTCTAGGACTTTCAATGTACCTTGGTCATTATAAGCTCTGACTTCAAATGCTTCTGGTGCTTCTTCCATATACAGCTCCCTTGTGATCGTTACAAGATTAAGGGAACTGATGGCATCGACAATCACATCACATCTCAAAATAAGTCCGGAACGTTTATCTTCTGCAAATACAATTGCTGTGTTTCGTGTTCGTTCTTTTGAAATAGCAGAGACAATAACACTAGATGAACAATCACTGGCAATGTCCACATTCTCAGGTTGTATTAACCGAATCAAGTCATTTCGGGAAGTGCTCCTGGAAAAAGAGGTATACATACTTGCAACAATAAAACAAGACTGTACGGGCCAGGCATGTGAGATGCCAGTCCTGAAGGTAAGAGATCACATGGAAAACCTGGAATAGAACAGAATTTACTTACATTCTATAGATCATCAAAAACCCCAAGCCAAGGCTGTAGAACATGTCATAGCACAAATACAATACTTGTTTCTAATACAAATATAAATTCCATAGTTGTGACAGTAATTTGCAGTCAACTACAGTGTTACCAAAAAAATTACACTAGAAAGCATAACCACTATCACTTACATGTATTTACAACAGCTGAGAATTTTTGGTTGAGGTAAATTCTTCTATGGAGCAGAAGGAGAGACAGAGGATATATTCTCTTGGTACTGGCTTAAACTTCTCAACCCCCCTCCCCCCATCATTAATACCTTTTACAGTGGGGGATTACTGAATAGCTTAATTCCAGTATAATAAACTCCTTATTGATATTTACACAGTTCAGCGTTTGGCACATGAAGGTTATACAGCATTATATAGGAGAATAATATTAAAATAAATCTTAAAGAAACAGGGTGTGAGGTGGCTCAGGGAGGTTTCAGTACTGGACTCTTGCAAACATGGTAATGAACTTTTGGGTTGTAGAAAAATCTTGACTAGCTGAGTGACTATAAGCTTTTCAAGAAGGACCAAGTAATATGGAGTTAATTAGAAAAATGCCTATTGTGATCTCAAATGAGTTCATGATTTGTGAAGTACTGTGTAAATCAACTAAGTCAGCTGGGTGTAAGGGTTTTAAAAATACTCAAGTTTCTTATATGATAAAACAACTTAAAGAGTATTAACAACTAAGTTCCTTGGTTTACAACTGGTAATAATTTAAACTGGTAAAAGCATACTGACTATGTAGGATTTGAGGTTTTCACAGTCGTGAGTCTGAAAATGTCTGTCTTCTGGGTTGTTGCACTGTGTAGTCTGGTAGAAGTTTACCGACGTCTCAGAGGTCTTTGCTGCGTCCATCATCAGGGTGATGACTCACTGCCCTGATAATGGAGGCAGCAAAGACCTCTAAAACAATGGTAAACTTCTATCAGAGTACACGGCACAACAACCTAGAAGACAGCCAACCACACTGAATACAATATCCCCAAACTAACTTCAGTGTGCTTTGCCATGAGGGCAGTCACAACCACTGTTGAAAGCAGACACTTTAAATAAAATCATATTACTTTGCTTATTTCTATTCTGTCTAGTAATACAGAGTTATCTTCTGGGGAAATCCAACACACAGCAAGGGAGTATCATCCAAAAAAATCATTAGAATAATGGCAGGTGTTAGAAGAAGAGTATCTTGCAGAGAACTATTTAAGAAATTTGACATACTGAGTTCCTGCTTTAATTACTGTCTTTTATTGTGGACAACATAGAGACGTTCCAACCAAACTCTGACATTCTCAGCATAAATACAAAACAAAAGCATCATCTCCATCAGCTAGGCACTAACCTCACTAGTTATCAGACAGGACCTTAGTATGCAGAGATGAAATTATTCAACACTCTTTGAGATGGCATTAAAAATTTCAGTCTTGATGTAAAAGTTTTTATGCCAGCATTGAAAGATTATCTTTTATCTTCTCCTTATACTTTACAGAAGAATTTACTTCAATTGACAATTATTAAATATTGTAAATAGTTATGTAAATGGCTGTAATAAGTATGGAAGTATAGTTGTTTATTTTTATTATAATGTTCATATTCATACAATGATGTTACACATCCTTGGCTTGTACTATGAAGGATCTATGGAATGTAAGTACATTCTAATTTAAATTCTATAGCCAATAACTAAATACGTCACAAGACTAAATACATTACCATACATTCAAGTTGTATATAACGTTGAAAGGTGCTACATAACCTTTTAACATTCCTCCACTCACCATTTATAACATCCTGCACCAGTTACGTCCAAAGTAAAATTCGTACAGAACTCTTTAAATAATGGCAAAAGTACCCTCGGGACATTTAATTTCGAATTTTGAGCATGTACTTCAAAAATAACCAAAATTAAAATAACTATTTCAAAAAGTTTCCAACTGCCCGCCATAACTTGACTATAAGCACCACGGAATTTACAGCAACATCGATACGAAACCTGATTTTAATGTAAATTGACTCATGCTACAAGTCATCTAACGTAAATGATAATATACGAAAAGTAACACAATATCGTGTCCCAGGTCGTTTGTAAATTAATGGCATATATCTACTTAGCCTTTTGAACAAAAATGGGTATATATCCGGTATATTTTATCAGTTGCAAAAATTTTGCAGGAAAAAATTATATTAGCATTAGTTTATATTAAACTTAGGGACATTTTTATTAATTTATCTTTCAGATGCGATGTTGGCTGCATTTTCAATTTTTTAAACTGTCATGCATCTAGCACGTAACTATATTAACCCGGTTTGTTCAAGATACACGTAGTCCATGGATACAAACGAATGCTTCCATGTTGTCTATGCTACCCACTGGACAAAATTCAGTCCCAGGGTTTCTGTGTTCAGTACTATTTGAAAACTTTATATCTAATAATAAATAAACAATCTATCACTCTATGGCAGAGGTTCCCAAAGTGTGGGGCGACCCCCTCTGGGGGGCTCGAGTGGTTTTCTGGGGGTAGGGGCGTGTTGTTTATACGAAAAACTTTTTTTAACTAAATATGGAGAAACATTTTTAACATCCTTCGCTTGGTTGAGGCAGTTTAGTTGTCTTACAGTGCTGTATACTCATTGCTAAATTTTATGTCAAATCTGTTTGCTTGCACTTGTTCTGGAAGGGGGGCGTGAAATTTATGAAATGTTTTAAGGGGGGCGCAAGGTATAAAAGTTTTAGAATCTCTGCCTTATGGCAAATTTGTGTGCATATGTCCTTCAATTATGTTTACGAATACATGTAAGTGTAGCTAGCATTTTAATGGTATACATTAAACATGCTTAACAAATATCAAGCACAGGGAATAGTAGTGATCACAGATGATTAAACCAAGCAACGAATGCGTGTAAACACACGCGTAATAGGCATTGTACAACGTGTTGGCAGTAAGAGAACCGGCTATAGTTTTTAATAAAATGTATTTGCGTTTACTGTGTTTAGTACTTATGAAATTCCATTTAACCAAATCATCAGAAAATCTTCGGCTGCGTGGCGTTTCTTTATCAAGTAATGTATTTTTAAAGTAATATTTGAAGAGGATATAGTACGTTTTGAGCTCGATTTGTATTTGTGTGAAATGCTTGTGTAATAATAATAATAATAATAATAACATATAGGCATTGTTATAATTTCACTAATATACGTTTCTAAACTCATGCGACAGATTAATAAATATTTTAGTAATTCTGCACAAGCTTGTTCCTGGAGGTTGACACAGTTCTCCACTTGAAAGAAAGAAAGAATACTTGACAGTAAATGAAAAGGATCGACAGCTCGCATGGAAGCAGGACATAATAAATCGAAAATACATTCGGATCGATACATGGGCTTTTTAATAAACCCTGTGTCTTGTTGACGTATCTTCGTCCCCTTCAAAGTGCCTTGCTTTAATTGCTGTTTACATGCATTTCTTGGAAATCTGTCAGACTACCACCTTCCTTCTCCTGTGTTAATTTAAGTTGTATTAGCGTCATTAAAAATATCAAACTTGATTTATTCAGGAAAGAGAGCCTCCAGAAATCATTTCCACTGAACTAAAATAATGATGCAATGGTTAATGGCCTGGAATAAAGTATACCCAGCCAATTTTTCAGTATACATTTGGACATTGAGAATTAACAAGGGGAGAAATGAAACCCTCTTCTATGTATGCACACTTCGTCATTGTGGGTTTGAAGGAATGATAAATTTCATAATTGATTGTTAGAATCCTACTATTATACAGTCTCTCCTTTGCTGAACTTAAAAACAGACATTTGGAAGCCAAAACACATAGTTTGTGTTATAAATTAATACCAAATAAATCCCTTGTTCAAGTAAATGTGACTGCGTCAGTACTCTAATGAACATTAAATGCCTTTGGTATGTAATGTATACAGCAGAAAATGAATAAATCATATTATATTTAATTGTAGTCATGTGGGCACTAATATGATTAAAATACATTGACCGAATAATGACAAAAGTGGCTCGAGTCCCTGGGATGTTATGCAGTGTAGTATGGTAGTTTACAAATATTTCAAAATGCTTGCTGCCTGCATGATATTCATGACAGGAGATTAAGAACTCATTAAGAGTTATAATTTCCACATATGGTTACAGAGCTTGATCAGATCACAATTAGGAAAGATTGTCTCTCTGTACTTGTATGCCAGCACCTTTCACCAATTTCAGACATAAACTTTTTTCAATTACCAGAAGCTTCGTTGTATGCCCCAGACAAGGAGTTCATGTGTTTTGATGGTAGTCAGACCATACCTTTTACGCACGTGAACGACGACTACTGTGATTGCCAGGATGGAAGTGATGAGCCAGGAACATCAGCCTGTCCCAATGGCACATTCCACTGCACAAATGCTGGCCACCGTCCACTCAACATTCCATCCTCACGGGTCAATGATGGAATTTGTGGTAGGGACATAAATATCATCTTCATAACATATGGTGAAAGTTTGGCATTGCTGACAGTGTGAGGATCAACATAATACATTTATGAAACACATGCCAATCCTAAACAGAACTGAAAAATGTAAAACTATACTTTTTCAGTTGTTGATGTTTGTCTTGGGTTTTAACACCATGTGTACTTGTAGGTAGAACCACCATTTCAGAGAAATGTTCTGCCTTCTGCCCTGAAGATATAGGCATTATGTTGATAATTGCAATCCAGAAGACTAGCATCAATATCTCTGTCACCATGAGAGCCTCATATTTCATATAATTTATAATTTGTTTATCAAACGTGAACATGCAAAACTAGATCCCTGAATAAAATGTTGAAATCATTGCTCTATCTCATATCTAATCATTATGTTCCTTTTTGCACAGTCACTGAATTCTGGAGATATTGCTAAAATGTATACTTCTTGTTTCATAATTTTACAGTTCATGCTGGGGATAGTTATTGGTTTAATCATTTATAAGTATTACATTTTTGCATGATGAGTTTTATTCCCAAAGTCTTGTCATTCACCAAAGAATCAGTCCAGTTATATATTTTTTAGGCTTGTGAGGAGGTCAGTAACATAACTGAAGAAATTAACATGTGGAGGAAAAGATTAAAGAAATGTTTACTTAGAATGATTGAAGACAAGAGATCGTGTGGTGAAGGGTAGGGCAGAAAGACAGCTAGGTGTTTGAGAGCATTTTGTTTAGCAGCTTCTACTATGACTGAGGTATGTGCATGAACATTTGCAGACTGCTGTGATGCATCAGATGAGTATGTCAGCCAAGCCACATGTGTTAACAACTGTAATGAACTGGGCAAGGCTGCAAGAGTAGAAGCCCAGAAACTTGCTGAACTGACCAAGCTGGGCAGTGAGATGAGGGTTCATCTGAGTAAGAAAGGAAAGCAACTGAAACAAGAGAAGAAGGTAAGTTACATAATTGCAGGTGTATGGACAGTCTGTCAGCTTCTGTGACCCAGGAATAAGCTACTTAAAACTGTAATTTTATTATTGAATGTTGAACATATCATGTGGCTTGGGCTGAATCACTTTCAGTGGGTTGTTTAGTGCCCTGACTAACACACCACCTCTCCATCAGAACAATGTATGTGCATATCCACAGGTACCAACTGGAAGACCTAATATGACATTTGGAAGCCTTAGGTGAAACATGTATGAATCAAAAGAAACAATATGTCAATGATTCTCATTGTTGGCTTGATGCAGAGATGTTGACTGACTGTGCTAATTTGTAATACAGCCTCTGCCTCTTACTAATCCTGATGATGGTACCTGTTAAGCTTATTGAATCATAGTATATGTTTAAACAAATTATACATCTCAGTGCAAAAAAGTATCTACAGAAAGCCTAAGATCAAGAATTATATCACATGTTCACTTGTGATGTATAATAAATGCTTGTCTGTACTTTTTATACTGACCTCATCTATTAATCTGCATGTGGTTTAATACAGATACCATGCTTCACTGTTACCATTCCCTTACTTCCAACATTAAGTAACATTATGCTCTGAAGTTAGGAACTTTTTTCCATTCCAGGAAAGATTAGAACAATTAGAGAAAGACAAAGTTGAGGTAGATAGTGTGAGAAAGGAGAAGGAGATACTAAAGGTAGCAGTAGAAGTATTGGAGAACAAGGCCTTGGAGAAATATCGCAAGATTGAGGAAGAAGTAAAGCAGAGGCAACAAGAAGAAGAGAGGAACATAAGTGAACAAGAGGCTTTTGAACACTTCAACAGATTGGATGCAAATCAGGATGGAAAGTGAGTGCTTTTAATTCATTTCCACGAGTGAATTATAGGGAGGGTTTATTTAGCCCTTAATGTCCAGAATGGTTTTGGGGCCACTCATTTGATAATGTCATTCACCAAGTACAGGGTGAGGAGTGGTGTGCTTCTACCACGTTGTTCTGCTGTCTTACTTGCAGTAATCCACCTAAAAATTGTGAGTAAAACAGTTTGTTTAATGTTTCTTGTTGGGTGGATACCTGCTATACTAAGCTGTTTTTCACAGCAGAAGCAGACAGTACAGGGCTCAAGAAAACTGATTTGAACAGTAGTCTTAAGCTGCTGTAGTCTCCATTTATTGTTCAGGTGTATAATGTGTGGAGCCCTACTTTTATGATTACTTTATGACTTATGTTAAGTAAAACTGTAGAGCGATTATTCACATTGATGCGTTTTGCTTTCCATTTGACAAAATATTAAGTAACACTCCCTAATGAAATCTGATATGGAGGTAGTATGAAATATATCACAAAATTATTAATGTATAATTTCTGCTAGTATCTGAATACACAGAGCATTCACATCCCCCTGTAGGCTGCTTTTGACACCAATACTTGTCTGTACTGGGCATCTTTTACATGTTGTAGAATTGAGATACTTGAGTTGCAAACTCAACAGACTTTTGACCAGAACAGAGATGGAGCAGTATCAGAGGATGAGGCAAAATTCTTCTTGGATTCAAATGATGAACTGAACTGGGAAGACTTTTTGGCATCTGGCTGGCCACGAATGAAGCCCTTCCTTATGTTGGACAACGGGCTCTTCAAACCTCCAGCTACTGAAGCACTGCTAAATTCTGCTGTGGAGGTTGATACTACAGCACAGGTAACAGATTTCTCTTGTTCTGCAGGGAAATTAGGAAATTGAACAAGTTAGAGCACAAATACTTCCTCATATTACTAAGATTATTTGTGTGTTACATGGGGGAACTTCGTAAAAGTGATAATGTCCTTTGATGACTTCTGGTATCATATTTAATGAAAATATGTTCACAGCAAACGTGAAGTATGACACCTTTACTTCTTCATGAAATACATTTTAATATCAAACTACTTACTGATTGTTGGTAAAATTAAGAATCTGTTTAATTGAATGAATGAATGAATGACAAGAGTTACAATGACTTTCTAGATTGTTCTTTTTAGGATCTGCATTATAGAAATGGAAGAGGAATGAGTATTGCAATGCTTTGCAGGACTGCTACATTCTTACTCATGATCCTGTGCCTCTCACTGTAGTTACCAACAGACATTTGTATATTTTCAGGAATCAACTGCAGATTTCTCTGCTGCAGGAGGTGAAGCAGAAGACAAAGACTTTGAAAATGGGCATGACAGTGACATAAATGAAGAAGTAGGTATAGAAAACATTGAAAACACTTGAACATTGATATTTAGTTGAGTGGATATTTTAATGTCATCAGCTGTGTGTCCCATCTTCCACTTGGTCCAGCTGGCCGTGTATCACAGCATATTGCTAAACTGTTAGCCCAAGTCCAGCCAAGAGCCCCATGGTATGGGAGGTTTAAATCCCCTTTCTTGTATGATAAAGGTTAATCAAGCTAGAATAAATTATGTGGCAAATTTTTGGTTCTGCAACTAAGTTATGTAACTGGATATTTTTAGGTAAATGAGATAAATAAGGATGTTCTGCCCTGAAAAAGTGCCAGATTTTAAAGTTACAGAACTGTCTTTCTGTCTGCCTTGGTATTCTAAGTAAAATATCTTCTTAAAAGATTTTAGCACAGAAATTTTGTATGCTTTTCTGGTTTATCCACTAGTGCTGTCTATCCAAGCCTTGAATTAATTATCGTAACAAAAGAAAGGCTCAGAGTTATTCACCTGATTGGCTATAATGAATATGCCAGAGGAACTCTGTTTCTTTAGGAGGAAGAAGAGGAGGAGGAAGATGAAGAAGAGGAAGAGGAAGGAGAAAAAACAGAGGAGATACCTAAATACGATGAAGAGACTCAGCGATTAATTGATGGTTGGTTCATAATTTTTAGAAGAGAAGTTGCAAGTAAAATGTACCTATCAAAAAATGAGTTACATTAAGAGAAAATATCCACTATATCCACTACAATGGATGTTATTTGTAGTAAAACTGGGAGAGACTTTGGGGATATAGAAACTATGTACTGTAAGACTAACACAATTTGCATGTTTCTTACAGAGGCTTCCAAAGCTCGCTCTGACTTTGAGGAAGCAGACCGAGCTCTAAGAGATGTACAACGAGAAATACGTCAGATTGAAGAGTCACTCGAGAAAGATTATGGAGTTGAAGAAGAATTTGCTCCTCTGGATGGAGAATGCTTTGAATACACAGATTTTGAATATACGTATAAACTGTGTCCTTTTGATCAGGTAAGAATTGTACTTTGTCACATATGGCATAATAAAGAAACACAGTGCACTTATTCATTTTACATACCAGTACAACTGAGTAAAACATCTTGGTACATAGAAATACCAAGAAAACTGGAAAGTATTTGCCACTATCAGAGGAGAAGGCATAAGACAAAGTTCAAACAGTACCTTCAACAGAAGTAATCTCAGAGGAATCGCACAATACAATCATAATACTGTAGACTGATCAGTTCTGTTTGCTGTGCATTAGTCACTTGAACATTTCTGAACTACTTAGAGATAAAAGATAATATTTGTGACTTGACCCAAGTATTAAGCAGTTATATCTGTGAAATATTAGTGTCTTCCCCCTGCAACTGTTCCAGAGCCATCAATGAGTACATCAATTCCAAACACCACTGATAATCAGATGCCTTCTCCATATCCAATTATAATGCAGTCACTTCTTTGCATATGTTGACTCAGCTGTGAGGCACATTGTGTAATACTTGTAATGGAGGCAGACATTTCTGCTGTCTGTCATGCCTCCTCCACTTCATTTTCTATGTATGGATATTTATCTATCCTTTATTGTTTGCCACTTTATTCCACATACCACTTCTTTCTTTGTAATAGTGCTTGTCTTTACATAACAGCTAGCATTTCGTGTAAGAACTGCATTCTTATGACACCATTTTATGCTGGCATCTGAAAGAACAAGTTATGAAATGTACACATAGCATAAGAGTTCTAGTGCATTCCCTCTGTTACTGTCTCTAGACTTTCAATTTATGAATGCTAATTTCTGCTACTATCCTCTAAATATCACAAAAAAGGCAAGGTGGACAAGCAAGTTCTGACAGTCTAAAATCTGATCAAGATCAGTCCAATGGTTCTGAAATTATAACAGAATGAAGGTTAATATTAAAAAACCATATGACATATGGGAAAAATGTATTGGGCACTAAATGTGAGTTTAAAATTTCTCTGCAACTTCTGCTAATAACAGTTTTTTTTGTCTGTTTACTGCATGAGGTTTGTGGAGAAATTCATGAAGAGGTTTTGTCAGTTACTGTTAGCTAATTTAACCAAAATTAGATTATGCCAACAAAATTTAGTAAGATTCCCAGTATCAAATTTCACAAAAATTTGTTTGGTGGTTTTTTGAGTTGTTATAGGCAGGTGGACTGAAAAATATGGTGAAATTTAGTATGCATATTTTTTCAACTGTAAAACTGCCACTACACTTGCCAAGCATGTTTGTAATTTTTTAACCCTTTGAAAGTAAAGTGTTTTTCCTATACAGTGCACGCACAAATATCTCTTATTTTTGCAGCACATTAAAAATGTCAGGTCCTCTTTACATTAACACTCACTTCTTAATTATAAAATGCTTATAGTGAGTAGTTTAGAGTATATCATCAGATTGGAATCCATTGCTGTACACCTACTTGGAACTTGAACAGTGTAAAATGTTAACAGGTGACACAAAGACCAAAATCAGGTGGAGCTGATACTCGGTTAGGAACCTGGAATAACTGGGTGGGTCCTGAAGATGACAAATACCTGGAGATGATGTATGACAAGGGGCAGTCATGTTGGAATGGACCGCAACGATCCACAAGGGTAAGCCTTGAATGAGATGATTTTGAACTGATGTAGGTCTCTCAAGACAAAATTTTAACCAACTGGAATATAGGTCTTTTGAATCCAGTCTCCTTGGCAAATATTTATGATCAGTTAAATGACTAAAAAGGCTGAATATTAGATAGAACTCCTTAACATATAAAAACAGCTATTGCCCATCTGAGACTTACTAATGTAGTAAAGAAAAATAAAACAGGAACTCATATCTACCAAGTAACAGGTTTTGATTTACTGTTTTTTGCAGGTAAAGATGAGATGTAGCACAGAAAACACAGTAACATCAGTGAGTGAACCAAATAGATGTGAATATGTGTTTGAATTTGAGACACCATCCATCTGCCAGGTGGTGGAAGGCACAGAAACTCAAGTGCATGATGAGTTGTAGGATATTTTAATGAGTCTGGTAAAATGGAATCATTGGTAATGCAAGGAAACTAGTTGACATGAGGAAGAACATTGTAAAAATAGAACTACAATAAAAGAAAGAATAAGTCACCTAGTTTGTAGTTAAGACATGTAAACAAATTTGCTCCCCTCTAAGGGATTGTACATTCCAATTGCTGAAAAAGAATAATATCGGTAAAATAAAAGTTCTGTAATTTATTTGAGGTACTTTTGAGAGAAAAGATATGTACCATAAATATCAATACATTGAACATGAACCCATTCTTTCAATAGTTGCACAACTTGTTGGACATGCACAGGAAAATACACTGAGAGGCTGCTTCCAACAGGGCACACCACCAAAACCTATATAAAGTTGACATCACAACAACTTCCAAACAAAGGGGTGTGTCCCCCACCCCTCATGGCACAAATAAGTCGGTTTGATAGCATCCCTGTTTTGTATAGGACTGAGTGTGAGGAGTTACAAATTAAATTCTCCCCTCCCTGGCAGAAAGAATTCCTTCTGAAATATGACAGACCAACAGCACAATCGATTTGTGAAGCTTTGCAATAAAGTGTTTTTGTTGCATGATTTTTCTGTCCCCTGAATTAAAGACACATATGACACTGCAAACAATAAAACAGTACATTTTATTCTGTTGAACCAAAGTTTTGATATCTGAATTTCCAGTTATTGCCTCTGAATTGGAAACTTCTGAAAAAGAATAATTATGACTTATCTGTATAAAGACATTTTAATTCATAAAATATTCTAAATCCTGGCTGCAAGTCACGAAGGAGCATAGTATTTTGTAAGCTACAAATATCTTTCTTTCAGTAATGACTGTATGCCATTTAATAGAAAATTTCTGCTGCTGCTGTTAGAGAGAATGAAGAACATTCACAAATTTGAATCACTGTTGTTCGTGTAACTAATCACCACTACAAAGAACCAAGGATGATCCAGAAAGAGGACTAACTGCAAGATATAGGTTCTGCCTTGGAAACTGAGTTATTCAGCTGAGAAGGAAACTGCCTGCATTTACAAAAATATTAATGTTCATTAAAGTATAAGTAAAGCTGTTCATTATTGTATTCGACCTCTTTGCATTGTATTTCTCTGAGATACCTATGAATATTCCCTTCTCTATTTACATCTCCCAAGTTGTCTATTCCTTAAGTTTATTGACCAAACTAGGATGTGCACATATCTGAGACCTCACTAAGAACACCATCCATCTCATCCTTAATTTCACCTCCATAACAATATTAAGTGAAGGGTATACATTATGAAGCTCCTCATCCTGTTATTTTCAGTAAGCTGGTAAATCTACTCTGTAAAGGGGGCATAGCTATCTAAGTTTTGAAACTGCTGCTAGGGCAAGTGAAGGCTGTCTCTTTTGAGAGAACACTCTTGCAGAAGCTGAGAACTGAATCCCAAACCTCAAGTTTAATGCTGTATGTGCTGTCACTCTTCAAAAAACCCGTTACTGATATGAGCATTTGCTAAGTCTGTGGTATCACACAGCTACTTTCTTACACTTAACACACCAATTCAGTGGTTTCTGTCAGTGTGAATGCAAATATGATCAAGCATTTTATAAAATTCCTAGTAAGTGCATAGCTTTAAAAATATATAGACAGTATGAACATATTCTTGTAAATGTAACCCAAATTTAGCACGTTACATTACGTAAGTTAGAGTGGTTTATATCATATGTAGTAACTAAATAAAAACTTTGTTAGCTATGGTCTTTTGGGTTAAAATGCCTTGCAGTGTTGTAGGTGGTTACGAATGTTTCAGATGACCATACAGATTCATCTACCCTGAAAACTGAGGTGATACATTCCTGCAAAACATTGGTAACCACATAGAACACTACAGAATGTTACAACCCAGACAACCACAATAAACGTTTTCAGTTTTGAAAACCTCATATAGAATCTTGAATAAATGGTGTAATAATTGGTGGGCAATTAATAACCCTGGCACCATGACTGCCTGATTTATTGTGCATCCCCTTGTGTTTAGCCCTCTAGCTATCTTGCCCCTAAAAATAAAGTGCAAAACCTTGCTTGATGGGGGCTTAGTTCAGTGACATGTCTGTACTAAGCAAATGATAGCAAAATAAATTTTGACTCCTACACATTTCATAAACAGCAGCAGTGTTATGTCGCTGCCTGTATGTGCTGCTGGAACAGGATGCTGGTTGCCAAATGGAACCTTAATAAAATAATTCAGGTGACAATGCAATATATACACACACACACACACACATACATACACAGTGAAACAGTATGAAAGCAGCTTAAAACCATCCATATTCAGATTAAGAGAAAATCCCATCCTTGGAAAGTAGAAGACTGCTCCCTCCCTACCTTCACAGCATATAATTAAAATGATACTGCACTAACAGGCACATGATTTGAAATTGGCCTCACACTTCCTCCCACAATGAGATCGTTTTACAATTTATGTGATTAAAAACTGCACAGCAAAAAACTGACAATGTAAAATACAGATAATCAGAAGTAACAAGTACAGTCTACATAACATCATATAGACTGCTTTGACTGTACCACAGCTCATTACTAAAGAAATTTCGGCCCAGGTATTTACGCAACACCTTGAACTTCGTGGTTTTACAACAAATGAATGGAGACTTCCCTTCTTCTAGGTGCAATATAAGATGCTCTACACAGGACAGGAAACTACAGACATCTATGTTCAAACAACATTCAATCATCAATGGAGTGGTGTGACAGACAGAAGGAAGTGGCCAGTTCTAAGAAAATCTCCTATAATAAATAGGCTGTTATCACACATGGTCTATCACTGTGATATTGCTAACACTGCCAAAGGATGAGTCAAAATATTTTTGTCCTAATTTAATGCTGAATTTCAAACTTCCCAACCACAATCAAATATTTCATCATTGCCACACAGAAGAAAAATTAAATCAAAAAGTACCAACATTTTCAATTGTAGCTTCTAGTAAAATAAGTAACAGTTTCATGTGCACAGGTATAATGTGCAGTTCTTTCAGAGCTATAAGGAGCATACAATACATTTAAGGACTTCTTTTATTTGCCCTCTATTTCTCTACATAAATCAGCCTTCAATTCAGTGCAATTTTTCCATCAATGAACAAAGTCTAAACACAGCTGCAAGCAAGTTTCTGAAAGCTAATGCAGGAAATGACATGGATCTGCTAGTCATGTTCAAACTTCTGGCCACCCACTGACTACTTCAGCAGCCCAAAGGGACTGGAATCACTGGCCTATAATGAGTACACTGAAGCACTCCTCAGCTCATTTCCTCAATAGTACAAATCAGAAAATGCACACACACTTGGCCACTTCTGGTATGCAACAACAGAAATGCAAGTGTCTGGATGCAGCCATCAAATTTTGAAACTGGGAACTAAACAGTGAGAAACAATGACATGGCAGTGTCCTGCTGCATTATCTTGAATAAGATTGAATATAAATTAATGCTATAATTAATACTTCTGCCACTATATAATCTCATTATTTCATTCCAAGCACAACAGGCCATAAGAAATTCAGTCCTTCAATTTATTGTAATTCCTTGTAACTGATGCATTACAAATGGGAAAATATGTACCTGAAAAAATGTTAAATAATCCAAGAACATATCAGCTGGCATGTATTCCCAGCCTGTATTAAACCAGATAAAGCAGATACCACAGTTCAGACATAAAAAAAACATAGATATGTGGTTGTAGTGTAGAAGAGGCACAATACTTAACCTATCAAAGGCAGATATCCTGATGAATGTTTGAATTTACAGCTCAGAAATTTTAGACAAATACACCGAGTGGAAAATCCAATATTCAACAAACCTAGTTACAACACTGCAACACTAACAGGCAGAGGAGAACAGACTGGTAAATGACAGGGCCTTACCAACTAATCCTAAATCAAACAAACTTTCACAATAAAATCTGATCAACTGTTTGCCAAGTGCAGAGATTACTTAGAGAAGCAGCAGGATGAATATGAACAAATTAAAGATAATGTAAAAGCAAGCCATACCAGCACATTTTAAGGAAATACTGCAGCAGTTGCATAGGAGACAAAAGAGAGAGAGTCAATTTTGGTATGACATACTGAAGTGCACACAGTGAGAAGAAAGGGAACTGTAAATACTTGTCATTGACACAAGCAGCTTGTATTCCAGAAAAGTTCAGATGACTGGCCAACTGCTTTCTAAAATGTTACATTGCATCCTTGATCCTCCTCATTCAGTCTGAGCATTCTGCACACTGTTGCAGTCAGTTATAACAGGTTCCATAAGAAATGGTATACAGTGACATCCATGTAGACATGACAACTGTTTCTAATCAGAAAAAACAGTGGGCAAAGAAATGTAATCTTATCATGGAACCCAAAGTTTGGTTACCATCACCACAAAAGCCTGCCCAACACTGTACCCTATCTTGAGTCAGCTAACATTTTTGTATCTCCAAGATACATTTTAATATTACCTTCTCACCAGTGTCTCAGTTAACCAAGTAGACTCTTTTCATTATCAGAGACATTAACAAACATTTGACTTATAAAATAAGCAGCTGTTAAGGAATTATGCACAACCTGCTCAGAACTTCTGTCTGCACTCTGAGTCTGACCACATTAACAATTTGAACAAAGTTTGTGAAACCTGTCCTGCTCAGACCAGTCTTTCAAAATCAAACATGATATGATGAAGAAGGGAACGCAATCATAATAAATAATGATTTGGGCCACTCCTACACATAGCATACTTTACAATGCTGCATAAATATCAGGGCCTCAACTACAAACACTCAAGAGAAATACACCTGGCTTATCTAAATTACTACAGCATAATAAAATCTGAGAAAATATTCTAGAATTACATATTTAACAACAATGTTTAAAAATTTAAATTCATTTTGAATGACTGGCATTCAGAGTTGGACTGTAACAACATATAGCTTTGGAATTATCAATAACATATAATCCTTCAAAAGATGTTCACAGTAGCAGCTGTCTTTCTGGTACCTTGCCTCTTTTGGAAGCAATCAAACTATTTAATAGTAATAAGAAAAGAGGAGTAATACAGGTCACACAAAACGGTTTCACATTGTACTTGTAACTGCCACTGGAATGTATTCTAACAGTTTCTGTCCATGTTAGAAAAATAGCAATACATTCTTCACCTACTAAAAATATGATGCCAGCACATGAAACCTTTGGTGTAATTTTCAACAATGCACCTTCTGCCTGGCAGTGAAGACCACAGCATTACCAACTGGTGTCAGTTCCAAAAAATATTTTACCTGACACTGGTGCCACACGTTACAATCTTTGTCATGATTATAAAAGACAACACAGCTTCCATCTGTAGCCTATTCGATGCTTCTTTCTGTCTTTTCCACGGTGCTCTTTCTGTAAAGAAAAGTATCATCATAACAGAAGGCATGTAAAGCCCTGACGACAATATAGACTACATTAAAGAAAAAAGATAAAGTTAATGTTGTTGTCCATGATGACTTGTACATAACATTCTGTGTATTATATATCTTAAGACAAGATGAAAGTGAGTAATTAACTTCACACCCTGCCCAATTTCATTCTCAGGGAGTGGTGGGTGAGAACAGTACCCACCCAATAGAGAGGAAGCTGTGTTGGTTCCTGAACTGGTCTCGATGTAATCATAATAAAAAAAGAAACCTCTGCCCCTGCCAAGAACTGAAATCCTGTAACCTGTCATATTGATCTTTGTTAGGTCATCACTGTTAATGAACTATTCAACTACCTGGATTATGTAATAAAATGAAGAGATCTGATCCATGGCTTAATGTTCATTAAGTTGTCAATCATAATGTTCCCTGTTGCTGCTATGGAACTCACAGGTTCATTGCCATAAACAAAGCCCGAGCCACTTAGTCTAAGACTCATTTCAACCTCTCCCAAACAGTTCCCCACCAGTGTAGTGTCCTCAACCAGAATTTGTACTAAAAGGTATGGATGCCTCAGTTATTTTCTTATAATAAGCACCAGTTGCCTATGCAATATTATTTGGAAATGAGTAAAAATCTGTTACTTTCTGATGTTGGTGCATCACCTTCATGTAACAATAAGACTGATCACCTTAAGTGGGTGATATATTTTGACATAAGTGTAATTAAGAATAAATTTATTTCATATCCATAGCATGTCTATAAACATATGATTTGTAACTACACCTACATCTTTCCTAATCTCCCGAACCAATGTGTAGAAGGCATCATCCACTCCAAGTCGTGTTTTGGCTGATGTTTCTACAAAGGGAATCATGTACTGCTTGGCAACTTCTTGTGCTTGATTCACTTCCACAGCCCGGGTTGGCAAGTCACATTTATTGCCCACCACTGTGAAACAGAACAGATTTCCTCATCTAAAATAACTTTAAGCTACATAAGAAGGCAGCACATCAGGAGTTTAAAAGATCTGAACCACAATGGCATGAACAAATCATCTGCATTAAGAACACATAATGATGAATGTCAGAAATGGTCTCTTCTCTTCTAGGAAGAACATAACCTGCAAACATCTGACAACTAAAAAAAATATCTGGGCATAAGAAGGATTAAGTACCTGAGAAATTTAGGATTTATCATCAATTATCCTCACTGTGCACAAATTAAAGAGGTTGCAAAACACTAGACAAAAACCAAGATTTGGGGTTAAAATTTGTACTAAACTCTGGTGATGAAACATTTGGTATGGGAAGACAACATTATGGAAATAGTTGTGGACTGATTCAGGTTCATGTCTAATGGTATTAACAGTATCTCACTTATAATACAGGGGAGTTCAAAAATCATGGAATTAATTCTGTAAAATTTGTTGTGGTAACTTATACTGAGGTACCAACTCCAACAATCAAATACAGCATGAACCTATTCCCATATACTTACAAACCATTGGCACTTCTTCTGCGTCTTTAACCCTTTTAATCTGTTCTCGATACATGCTGATATCTTCAAATGATTTGGCATTGTTTATGGCAAATACAAGTAGGAAACCTTCTCCTGTCCTCATGTACTGATCTCTCATAGCACTGAAAATTGAAAACACATTATTTTCAAATAATGTTATAAAATACTTCACTGGCATTTCTCTGTAATAACATATAGGTCTCCGAACAATTGCATTTGCCTGCACACTAGTGAAAGATTGTGGCACATGACAAAATTCAACAGGCTTTGGCTGCCTCGTGAAGACTCAAGTTCATACTTAGTAACACGTCATAAAGAAAGCCTCTGTAACAAATACTGCGCTTGGATTGACTTAATTTAAAAAGAAAGTCTTTGAGTTTTGTTGTAGGATGAAATTGCAGTCTGCTTGATGGAGCAATAAAGTGTTCTTTATGCAATACTATAGAAAATACTAACCCCACAGTGAAAAATTTGTTCAATGGCAATATAATGTCTGGGATTTAAGTCAATGTGAAATGATAAAAAAACAATACTATAAGAAACGTAAGCCCCTAGTTTAATTCTGAATAGACTTCACAACTTTTCATGATAAAAATTCTGTTTTATCCAATGGAATACACAAACAAGCAACATGACTATTAAACACTTCCATTGACAAATCTTCTGACCCAATTTCCTTACTTTCTTATTTATAAATACTTATATTAATACTTTATGCATTATGTTTGGTGGTGGGACATGAAGGTCGACAAATTCTTAACCTTTACACTACTTGAGACAGCCCTCTAAACAGGAGCTTGAATAGTCCCCAGTCAGTGCAGACATAGTTATGATCCTATCAGGAACCAAACCTCAATCAGCCAACACGAAATTACTTCACTGACTGAAATACCACCATGTTAAGTCTTCATTTGGTTTCCTTAAGTCTGAATATTTGATTGAACTCACAGCCATTGCAGTTTAGTCAACTATAATCAATCAGAAGACTTCATGTCAAAATTCACTGCAGACAGCTCGAGTATATGTGGATCAATATCTGTACTACCTGCCTTACCTCTCCCTCTCTTCACACTGTAAATAACTCAAAATCAAAAGAAGGCTGCAATAATACAGGTATCAAGTTACTGCATTTTCTGACCAATGTCAACCACTCTCTGTTGATTGTACTTTTGCAAGCAACTCAGAATATGAAGCAAATAAGCGTCATCAAAACAACCAGTACACAGACCTGTATTCCTCTTGTCCCGCTGTGTCCAGAATATCCAACAAACAAGTTTCACCTTCAATGACAACCTGCTTTCGATATGAGTCCTCTGCAAATAAAAGGAAGAAGAGTGAGTCTAACAGGGCTCCCACACATACATGTATGTCAACTGCATGTCAAGAATAGAGCTTACCTATTGTTGGGTCGTATTCATCAACAAAACTGAAAAACAACACAATCTTTATTAGTAATTTCAATTCACAACAAAACACATTTATTTCTGACAAAATTCTCTGTAATTTAGGAGTTACCAAATATTGAGACTACATTTAAAGTACATCCAGTGCCTGGTAAAAAAAATTTAAGCTGAGAAGCACTATTTTGCTTGGATGAATTTCTCATATCCTGTTATCTCCTAACTTTTAAAGCAGGATGAATGGGATGTATTTCTGAGAAAAATTTATGCATCAGTCTTTTTACTGCCTTTTTATCAACTCATGACACTAATTTATCTGTACTGGTACATTCCTAAAAAGGATAAAAGCAACAGATTTATCACAGCTCAAACCACAAAACTGAAATTACATCACTATCATGAAAATGAAGAATCAATCTGTCAATCCTCATCAAATTACTGAATACACTTACTGATTCTGTATCAGCTGAATTGTCAAGGCACTTTTTCCAACACCTCCAGCTGGGGAGAAAGAAATGAAAAATTAGAACTATATTTGATGTCTCATAACCATCTGTTATGCCATGAATAAATTGGGGTTAGTGTTTGTTACATGTTGGGGCAACAGCACACATAACCTGATGACATCAGCAGCATAAAATCCTGCAAGTTCACTGTGCAATATAAACAATATTGTAAAAATATGCAATGTACACTTAACAGAAACAATACACAAACAATACTAAACTCACACAAAACTTTTTCACCTTGAAAGGAATCATCCAAAGCTTTCCACTAGACTAAATAATAACAACTACTGAACTCTTACAATAAATTCATGTGTAACTGCATAAAACTGTTAGATAACAGAAATTCAGATTGATGACTAGTCAAAACTATATACTGAATGAATAAACAATGTGACTGAGGCTTCACTATTCACTGTTACTATAGACAGTAAAAGAAAATTAAGTTTGATACATGCTTCAAGGTTACCCTGTAATACAGCACCAAATGAACAGAACATAACAAATCTGTTTTAAATGCACTGTAAACTCATAAAAGACTTTTATTTGTTGTTTCTTCGTTAATGTGATCTGCAGAAATAACTGAAGTATTTGCTTTATGCAGAATTTCCTATCTTCATAAGATATCAAAAAAGCATAATGCTTTTAAACAAAGTGGTCATTAAAACTGTCTACTGTAAATTAAAACTGAAATGGCTCAAAAATTTCAGTAAAATTCTGCAATATAAAATTTGATCAACACTTGTTTATCTGTTCTTAAGTTTTATTACCATGTGGAAAGACAGGTGGACAAGGCAATTTTAATAGGTACTCTGCAGGATTGCAAACCGCCAAGAACACGTGACTCTGAAAAGGGCCACTGTGCTACAAAATACAAACAAACATATGTGTACTTAAAATACAGTAGCAAGAATTAAATGTATTGTAGTTAACATCTTTGGCAAAGAACTGTTCTGCAATAAATACTTAGAACACTAAAACCACCACAACTCAACCCATAGCAAAGGCAGCCAAAGTATCAGTTGGTCACTCAATTCAGTTAATTTGAAGATCTTACAGCTTAAGTGTTTTACTGCAGCAATTCCTATGCCATGAAACCTGGCATAATGCAGACACATCTAAATATCTATTTCACACTTATTCCACATAATTACACTTCCTATGTGTGAAGTCTTAAAATTAATACAAACTCACAAACTGATTTATACAGGGCATCAGATCTTGTACAGAACTCAACAGTCTATTTCAAAGTTTGCAATATTCTGGTTATAAGTTTCATACCTTAATAACAGACAAAATACTGTACAATAATAATAACAAAAACAACAATAAATTTATAATAAACTGAGGCACTACAAATGACACACAATGAATCTGCTAGTCTGTCAGTCACACATATTTTTACCATTTATTCTTATATCAATAAATAAAAGTAAAGCTGTCCCACTATACACCATGCAGGCACTTGAGGGAAGAGGTGGTAGAGCTCCTACTCATTCTTGACCTCAGCACTAGATGGGATGAGTGGTCAGTATCACACACCAGCTGTGCTTAACCTCCAGGAAAGGACCCCAGTACCCATACAACACGAGGTAGGGTAGGCTCCAGAGCCAGTCTGGATGCAGAGGCTAGAGGAAAAATCCTCTGCCCCATCGAGAATTGAACCCCAGTCGTCCAACTCGTAGCTAGTCAAAATACTGACTAATTAAGGAAAATAATATAAGGTGCATTACTATCTTCTTTTGTTTATGTAGCTTGTAAATTAAATAAAAGAAACTAACATAAAGAAAGACTTCAGCTTCAACATGTCTTCACAATGTTATTCTTATGCACTGAGAAAATATCTGAATCTTCTATACAATTCTGAGTACAAACCTTACATTTCAAACATGGGACATGTGATATGATAGTGGTGATGAATCTCAACAACTCTATGTTGGGGAAGAAAAACAGTGGTACAGAATAAGTGGGAATGGTTCCCTTAACATTATGCACAAAGTATACAATTCAGTCACTTGGTGCAATAAAACTGAGGACAAAATAGAGAAATCTTTTAAAAGGTAATGAGCATGAAGTAAATTTTGGATTAAACACAAAAATCTGACCTTAACAAGCCAAACTAAAAACAATGACAAATAAAAAGAATAGTGTATAAAAATTAATGTGGGGCTATATGTGTTTGTAATATAATCAAAGACTGACTACTCAGTCAGGTAAGGTAAAGAATTCAGAATAACTTTACAGTACAGAGACCACAAAAATTTGCAGCTCAGTCTCAGTTTTATTTAGAGTTATTGCTAGAACAGAATAGAATAGAATTTATTTACATTCCACAGATCCTTCATAAGCCCAAGCCAAAAGATGTATCATAGCACAAGGCCTCACATAACCAATCAAACCTACACGAGACTTAAACTGTTATATAGTAATGCCAACAAACATTAGGAAACTTTTAGTTTATATACAAACTGGAAACCACTATTCTTGTCTAGGTATGGTAGTTCTCTATAATGGACAGGCATTTCCACATCTTCAATCCACTGAAGTCTTGATGTAACACTAACATTAACAATGGTCATTTAACATATTGTTACAATAGGACTTATTGACATTGTCATTCATGAAACTTGCAATGTATTTTGTGGAGCACCTACTGAAATTCAATAATAAAAACATCCTTCCTAAAATAAAACATGTACAAATTTCTGCTAGACAATGAAGGACCAACAACAATTTCCATCACAGCAATGACACATAGCACAAGGGTCCTAGTGAACATTATTACGCATCTGTCTTCAAAAATCAAATACACCAAAAAATGACAGAAGATTGAAAATACTCCTGTAATACTGTTGTAAACTAAACATGCCTAGTATTAACAAATAAGTTGACACCTGCGTCATTATCATTACAACTATTGCATTTTAAAAAATTAAAGAATTCGCATGTTTGCAAAAACAAAACTGAAGATTCTTTATAATCCACTTAACTTCATGCACTTGGCTCTTATGGAGTAAATATTTCAATAAGACGCTCCATAAACGAGTAATTCGAAGCATTTTGAAATGTATAAGCCGACAACTCAAATTTTCAATAAAATCTCGAGCGATCAGTAGCGTCAAATGGTTAAAGACATCAGAACCATGATGATGGGGGCAAAGATGTTCCCTGAAACGTCGATTTCGTCTTTTAACAATTTGATGGGGCTGATCGCCCGAGATTTTACTGAGTTACGTCGCCGCAAAAGCTTCAAATCATAAACTTAAATTTTCAAAATAAATGTACATCTGCTGTGAGAAAGGCTTTCATAACGAAGTAAAATTTGATAAGAAAAGTTTTTACCTCCCACGACAACCAGTTTATACTCCGTCATTTTCATTAAGACAAACAGCGGATAATGCACAAAACTGAGCTCAATTAAAATGCTCCCAGCTCTTCTTCAGGAGGGCGAGATCCTCTTCATTAGTGAAATAAAATAAAGTGACACTTAGAAAGTGAACTATTTCACGCCAACACGCTATTGGCTAGCACTGCAACACTACTATCACATAGAGTATCTCTTTTCCCTTTGACCATTGCGCCGCCTTTACAGTGTTGCTAATCAAGCAGACCAAAAATAAAATTTTCCGTCGTATTGGTAGAGAAACAATAAATATATAAAATTGGATAATCAAAACATGATATTATTTTAACAAGTTTGTGACATCAAAGTTATTACAGCTACGTTATGTCGCTTTTGCTGAGTTATTTAAATAGTCACTTGCAAACGCATTCTATTTTTACTATTTAAAATGGCAGCCATGCTCTGAAGACAAATTAATGCTATAATTAATACTTCTGCCACTATATAATCTCATTATTTCATTCCAAGCACAACAGGCCATAAGAAATTCAGTCCTTCAATTTATTGTAATTCCTTGTAACTGATGCATTACAAATGGGAAAATATGTACCTGAAAAAATGTTAAATAATCCAAGAACATATCAGCTGGCATGTATTCCCAGCCTGTATTAAACCAGATAAAGCAGATACCACAGTTCAGACATAAAAAAAACATAGATATGTGGTTGTAGTGTAGAAGAGGCACAATACTTAACCTATCAAAGGCAGATATCCTGATGAATGTTTGAATTTACAGCTCAGAAATTTTAGACAAATACACCGAGTGGAAAATCCAATATTCAACAAACCTAGTTACAACACTGCAACACTAACAGGCAGAGGAGAACAGACTGGTAAATGACAGGGCCTTACCAACTAATCCTAAATCAAACAAACTTTCACAATAAAATCTGATCAACTGTTTGCCAAGTGCAGAGATTACTTAGAGAAGCAGCAGGATGAATATGAACAAATTAAAGATAATGTAAAAGCAAGCCATACCAGCACATTTTAAGGAAATACTGCAGCAGTTGCATAGGAGACAAAAGAGAGAGAGTCAATTTTGGTATGACATACTGAAGTGCACACAGTGAGAAGAAAGGGAACTGTAAATACTTGTCATTGACACAAGCAGCTTGTATTCCAGAAAAGTTCAGATGACTGGCCAACTGCTTTCTAAAATGTTACATTGCATCCTTGATCCTCCTCATTCAGTCTGAGCATTCTGCACACTGTTGCAGTCAGTTATAACAGGTTCCATAAGAAATGGTATACAGTGACATCCATGTAGACATGACAACTGTTTCTAATCAGAAAAAACAGTGGGCAAAGAAATGTAATCTTATCATGGAACCCAAAGTTTGGTTACCATCACCACAAAAGCCTGCCCAACACTGTACCCTATCTTGAGTCAGCTAACATTTTTGTATCTCCAAGATACATTTTAATATTACCTTCTCACCAGTGTCTCAGTTAACCAAGTAGACTCTTTTCATTATCAGAGACATTAACAAACATTTGACTTATAAAATAAGCAGCTGTTAAGGAATTATGCACAACCTGCTCAGAACTTCTGTCTGCACTCTGAGTCTGACCACATTAACAATTTGAACAAAGTTTGTGAAACCTGTCCTGCTCAGACCAGTCTTTCAAAATCAAACATGATATGATGAAGAAGGGAACGCAATCATAATAAATAATGATTTGGGCCACTCCTACACATAGCATACTTTACAATGCTGCATAAATATCAGGGCCTCAACTACAAACACTCAAGAGAAATACACCTGGCTTATCTAAATTACTACAGCATAATAAAATCTGAGAAAATATTCTAGAATTACATATTTAACAACAATGTTTAAAAATTTAAATTCATTTTGAATGACTGGCATTCAGAGTTGGACTGTAACAACATATAGCTTTGGAATTATCAATAACATATAATCCTTCAAAAGATGTTCACAGTAGCAGCTGTCTTTCTGGTACCTTGCCTCTTTTGGAAGCAATCAAACTATTTAATAGTAATAAGAAAAGAGGAGTAATACAGGTCACACAAAACGGTTTCACATTGTACTTGTAACTGCCACTGGAATGTATTCTAACAGTTTCTGTCCATGTTAGAAAAATAGCAATACATTCTTCACCTACTAAAAATATGATGCCAGCACATGAAACCTTTGGTGTAATTTTCAACAATGCACCTTCTGCCTGGCAGTGAAGACCACAGCATTACCAACTGGTGTCAGTTCCAAAAAATATTTTACCTGACACTGGTGCCACACGTTACAATCTTTGTCATGATTATAAAAGACAACACAGCTTCCATCTGTAGCCTATTCGATGCTTCTTTCTGTCTTTTCCACGGTGCTCTTTCTGTAAAGAAAAGTATCATCATAACAGAAGGCATGTAAAGCCCTGACGACAATATAGACTACATTAAAGAAAAAAGATAAAGTTAATGTTGTTGTCCATGATGACTTGTACATAACATTCTGTGTATTATATATCTTAAGACAAGATGAAAGTGAGTAATTAACTTCACACCCTGCCCAATTTCATTCTCAGGGAGTGGTGGGTGAGAACAGTACCCACCCAATAGAGAGGAAGCTGTGTTGGTTCCTGAACTGGTCTCGATGTAATCATAATAAAAAAAGAAACCTCTGCCCCTGCCAAGAACTGAAATCCTGTAACCTGTCATATTGATCTTTGTTAGGTCATCACTGTTAATGAACTATTCAACTACCTGGATTATGTAATAAAATGAAGAGATCTGATCCATGGCTTAATGTTCATTAAGTTGTCAATCATAATGTTCCCTGTTGCTGCTATGGAACTCACAGGTTCATTGCCATAAACAAAGCCCGAGCCACTTAGTCTAAGACTCATTTCAACCTCTCCCAAACAGTTCCCCACCAGTGTAGTGTCCTCAACCAGAATTTGTACTAAAAGGTATGGATGCCTCAGTTATTTTCTTATAATAAGCACCAGTTGCCTATGCAATATTATTTGGAAATGAGTAAAAATCTGTTACTTTCTGATGTTGGTGCATCACCTTCATGTAACAATAAGACTGATCACCTTAAGTGGGTGATATATTTTGACATAAGTGTAATTAAGAATAAATTTATTTCATATCCATAGCATGTCTATAAACATATGATTTGTAACTACACCTACATCTTTCCTAATCTCCCGAACCAATGTGTAGAAGGCATCATCCACTCCAAGTCGTGTTTTGGCTGATGTTTCTACAAAGGGAATCATGTACTGCTTGGCAACTTCTTGTGCTTGATTCACTTCCACAGCCCGGGTTGGCAAGTCACATTTATTGCCCACCACTGTGAAACAGAACAGATTTCCTCATCTAAAATAACTTTAAGCTACATAAGAAGGCAGCACATCAGGAGTTTAAAAGATCTGAACCACAATGGCATGAACAAATCATCTGCATTAAGAACACATAATGATGAATGTCAGAAATGGTCTCTTCTCTTCTAGGAAGAACATAACCTGCAAACATCTGACAACTAAAAAAAATATCTGGGCATAAGAAGGATTAAGTACCTGAGAAATTTAGGATTTATCATCAATTATCCTCACTGTGCACAAATTAAAGAGGTTGCAAAACACTAGACAAAAACCAAGATTTGGGGTTAAAATTTGTACTAAACTCTGGTGATGAAACATTTGGTATGGGAAGACAACATTATGGAAATAGTTGTGGACTGATTCAGGTTCATGTCTAATGGTATTAACAGTATCTCACTTATAATACAGGGGAGTTCAAAAATCATGGAATTAATTCTGTAAAATTTGTTGTGGTAACTTATACTGAGGTACCAACTCCAACAATCAAATACAGCATGAACCTATTCCCATATACTTACAAACCATTGGCACTTCTTCTGCGTCTTTAACCCTTTTAATCTGTTCTCGATACATGCTGATATCTTCAAATGATTTGGCATTGTTTATGGCAAATACAAGTAGGAAACCTTCTCCTGTCCTCATGTACTGATCTCTCATAGCACTGAAAATTGAAAACACATTATTTTCAAATAATGTTATAAAATACTTCACTGGCATTTCTCTGTAATAACATATAGGTCTCCGAACAATTGCATTTGCCTGCACACTAGTGAAAGATTGTGGCACATGACAAAATTCAACAGGCTTTGGCTGCCTCGTGAAGACTCAAGTTCATACTTAGTAACACGTCATAAAGAAAGCCTCTGTAACAAATACTGCGCTTGGATTGACTTAATTTAAAAAGAAAGTCTTTGAGTTTTGTTGTAGGATGAAATTGCAGTCTGCTTGATGGAGCAATAAAGTGTTCTTTATGCAATACTATAGAAAATACTAACCCCACAGTGAAAAATTTGTTCAATGGCAATATAATGTCTGGGATTTAAGTCAATGTGAAATGATAAAAAAACAATACTATAAGAAACGTAAGCCCCTAGTTTAATTCTGAATAGACTTCACAACTTTTCATGATAAAAATTCTGTTTTATCCAATGGAATACACAAACAAGCAACATGACTATTAAACACTTCCATTGACAAATCTTCTGACCCAATTTCCTTACTTTCTTATTTATAAATACTTATATTAATACTTTATGCATTATGTTTGGTGGTGGGACATGAAGGTCGACAAATTCTTAACCTTTACACTACTTGAGACAGCCCTCTAAACAGGAGCTTGAATAGTCCCCAGTCAGTGCAGACATAGTTATGATCCTATCAGGAACCAAACCTCAATCAGCCAACACGAAATTACTTCACTGACTGAAATACCACCATGTTAAGTCTTCATTTGGTTTCCTTAAGTCTGAATATTTGATTGAACTCACAGCCATTGCAGTTTAGTCAACTATAATCAATCAGAAGACTTCATGTCAAAATTCACTGCAGACAGCTCGAGTATATGTGGATCAATATCTGTACTACCTGCCTTACCTCTCCCTCTCTTCACACTGTAAATAACTCAAAATCAAAAGAAGGCTGCAATAATACAGGTATCAAGTTACTGCATTTTCTGACCAATGTCAACCACTCTCTGTTGATTGTACTTTTGCAAGCAACTCAGAATATGAAGCAAATAAGCGTCATCAAAACAACCAGTACACAGACCTGTATTCCTCTTGTCCCGCTGTGTCCAGAATATCCAACAAACAAGTTTCACCTTCAATGACAACCTGCTTTCGATATGAGTCCTCTGCAAATAAAAGGAAGAAGAGTGAGTCTAACAGGGCTCCCACACATACATGTATGTCAACTGCATGTCAAGAATAGAGCTTACCTATTGTTGGGTCGTATTCATCAACAAAACTGAAAAACAACACAATCTTTATTAGTAATTTCAATTCACAACAAAACACATTTATTTCTGACAAAATTCTCTGTAATTTAGGAGTTACCAAATATTGAGACTACATTTAAAGTACATCCAGTGCCTGGTAAAAAAAATTTAAGCTGAGAAGCACTATTTTGCTTGGATGAATTTCTCATATCCTGTTATCTCCTAACTTTTAAAGCAGGATGAATGGGATGTATTTCTGAGAAAAATTTATGCATCAGTCTTTTTACTGCCTTTTTATCAACTCATGACACTAATTTATCTGTACTGGTACATTCCTAAAAAGGATAAAAGCAACAGATTTATCACAGCTCAAACCACAAAACTGAAATTACATCACTATCATGAAAATGAAGAATCAATCTGTCAATCCTCATCAAATTACTGAATACACTTACTGATTCTGTATCAGCTGAATTGTCAAGGCACTTTTTCCAACACCTCCAGCTGGGGAGAAAGAAATGAAAAATTAGAACTATATTTGATGTCTCATAACCATCTGTTATGCCATGAATAAATTGGGGTTAGTGTTTGTTACATGTTGGGGCAACAGCACACATAACCTGATGACATCAGCAGCATAAAATCCTGCAAGTTCACTGTGCAATATAAACAATATTGTAAAAATATGCAATGTACACTTAACAGAAACAATACACAAACAATACTAAACTCACACAAAACTTTTTCACCTTGAAAGGAATCATCCAAAGCTTTCCACTAGACTAAATAATAACAACTACTGAACTCTTACAATAAATTCATGTGTAACTGCATAAAACTGTTAGATAACAGAAATTCAGATTGATGACTAGTCAAAACTATATACTGAATGAATAAACAATGTGACTGAGGCTTCACTATTCACTGTTACTATAGACAGTAAAAGAAAATTAAGTTTGATACATGCTTCAAGGTTACCCTGTAATACAGCACCAAATGAACAGAACATAACAAATCTGTTTTAAATGCACTGTAAACTCATAAAAGACTTTTATTTGTTGTTTCTTCGTTAATGTGATCTGCAGAAATAACTGAAGTATTTGCTTTATGCAGAATTTCCTATCTTCATAAGATATCAAAAAAGCATAATGCTTTTAAACAAAGTGGTCATTAAAACTGTCTACTGTAAATTAAAACTGAAATGGCTCAAAAATTTCAGTAAAATTCTGCAATATAAAATTTGATCAACACTTGTTTATCTGTTCTTAAGTTTTATTACCATGTGGAAAGACAGGTGGACAAGGCAATTTTAATAGGTACTCTGCAGGATTGCAAACCGCCAAGAACACGTGACTCTGAAAAGGGCCACTGTGCTACAAAATACAAACAAACATATGTGTACTTAAAATACAGTAGCAAGAATTAAATGTATTGTAGTTAACATCTTTGGCAAAGAACTGTTCTGCAATAAATACTTAGAACACTAAAACCACCACAACTCAACCCATAGCAAAGGCAGCCAAAGTATCAGTTGGTCACTCAATTCAGTTAATTTGAAGATCTTACAGCTTAAGTGTTTTACTGCAGCAATTCCTATGCCATGAAACCTGGCATAATGCAGACACATCTAAATATCTATTTCACACTTATTCCACATAATTACACTTCCTATGTGTGAAGTCTTAAAATTAATACAAACTCACAAACTGATTTATACAGGGCATCAGATCTTGTACAGAACTCAACAGTCTATTTCAAAGTTTGCAATATTCTGGTTATAAGTTTCATACCTTAATAACAGACAAAATACTGTACAATAATAATAACAAAAACAACAATAAATTTATAATAAACTGAGGCACTACAAATGACACACAATGAATCTGCTAGTCTGTCAGTCACACATATTTTTACCATTTATTCTTATATCAATAAATAAAAGTAAAGCTGTCCCACTATACACCATGCAGGCACTTGAGGGAAGAGGTGGTAGAGCTCCTACTCATTCTTGACCTCAGCACTAGATGGGATGAGTGGTCAGTATCACACACCAGCTGTGCTTAACCTCCAGGAAAGGACCCCAGTACCCATACAACACGAGGTAGGGTAGGCTCCAGAGCCAGTCTGGATGCAGAGGCTAGAGGAAAAATCCTCTGCCCCATCGAGAATTGAACCCCAGTCGTCCAACTCGTAGCTAGTCAAAATACTGACTAATTAAGGAAAATAATATAAGGTGCATTACTATCTTCTTTTGTTTATGTAGCTTGTAAATTAAATAAAAGAAACTAACATAAAGAAAGACTTCAGCTTCAACATGTCTTCACAATGTTATTCTTATGCACTGAGAAAATATCTGAATCTTCTATACAATTCTGAGTACAAACCTTACATTTCAAACATGGGACATGTGATATGATAGTGGTGATGAATCTCAACAACTCTATGTTGGGGAAGAAAAACAGTGGTACAGAATAAGTGGGAATGGTTCCCTTAACATTATGCACAAAGTATACAATTCAGTCACTTGGTGCAATAAAACTGAGGACAAAATAGAGAAATCTTTTAAAAGGTAATGAGCATGAAGTAAATTTTGGATTAAACACAAAAATCTGACCTTAACAAGCCAAACTAAAAACAATGACAAATAAAAAGAATAGTGTATAAAAATTAATGTGGGGCTATATGTGTTTGTAATATAATCAAAGACTGACTACTCAGTCAGGTAAGGTAAAGAATTCAGAATAACTTTACAGTACAGAGACCACAAAAATTTGCAGCTCAGTCTCAGTTTTATTTAGAGTTATTGCTAGAACAGAATAGAATAGAATTTATTTACATTCCACAGATCCTTCATAAGCCCAAGCCAAAAGATGTATCATAGCACAAGGCCTCACATAACCAATCAAACCTACACGAGACTTAAACTGTTATATAGTAATGCCAACAAACATTAGGAAACTTTTAGTTTATATACAAACTGGAAACCACTATTCTTGTCTAGGTATGGTAGTTCTCTATAATGGACAGGCATTTCCACATCTTCAATCCACTGAAGTCTTGATGTAACACTAACATTAACAATGGTCATTTAACATATTGTTACAATAGGACTTATTGACATTGTCATTCATGAAACTTGCAATGTATTTTGTGGAGCACCTACTGAAATTCAATAATAAAAACATCCTTCCTAAAATAAAACATGTACAAATTTCTGCTAGACAATGAAGGACCAACAACAATTTCCATCACAGCAATGACACATAGCACAAGGGTCCTAGTGAACATTATTACGCATCTGTCTTCAAAAATCAAATACACCAAAAAATGACAGAAGATTGAAAATACTCCTGTAATACTGTTGTAAACTAAACATGCCTAGTATTAACAAATAAGTTGACACCTGCGTCATTATCATTACAACTATTGCATTTTAAAAAATTAAAGAATTCGCATGTTTGCAAAAACAAAACTGAAGATTCTTTATAATCCACTTAACTTCATGCACTTGGCTCTTATGGAGTAAATATTTCAATAAGACGCTCCATAAACGAGTAATTCGAAGCATTTTGAAATGTATAAGCCGACAACTCAAATTTTCAATAAAATCTCGAGCGATCAGTAGCGTCAAATGGTTAAAGACATCAGAACCATGATGATGGGGGCAAAGATGTTCCCTGAAACGTCGATTTCGTCTTTTAACAATTTGATGGGGCTGATCGCCCGAGATTTTACTGAGTTACGTCGCCGCAAAAGCTTCAAATCATAAACTTAAATTTTCAAAATAAATGTACATCTGCTGTGAGAAAGGCTTTCATAACGAAGTAAAATTTGATAAGAAAAGTTTTTACCTCCCACGACAACCAGTTTATACTCCGTCATTTTCATTAAGACAAACAGCGGATAATGCACAAAACTGAGCTCAATTAAAATGCTCCAGCTCTTCTTCAGGAGGGCGAGATCCTCTTCATTAGTGAAATAAAATAAAGTGACACTTCAGACCAAAAATAAAATTTTCCGTCGTATTGGTAGAGAAACAATAAATATATAAAATTGGATAATCAAAACATGATATTATTTTAACAAGTTTGTGACATCAAAGTTATTACAGCTACGTTATGTCGCTTTTGCTGAGTTATTTAAATAGTCACTTGCAAACGCATTCTATTTTTACTATTTAAAATGGCAGCCATGCTCTGAAGACAGGCTGTCAATTCTTGTTATATAAGCATTAATTAGTCGCGTCATTTTTACAGCATTTTGAAAATGTCCAGCATCGCACTTTATGTAAAGACATATCTGATCAAAAGAAATATGGATCCAATTTTAATAGGGGTGTAGGTTTTGTCTAAACAATAGCTCTGGTTAACCCCTTGAACCTGCATTTCAAAACCGCACAACGGAATGTAATTGTTTTCTGGTACGTGGGTACGATCACATAATTTTGATTCTTCCTCCTGGTACAATGTATTTCTGACATGGCTCACATAACAGAGTCAGTTTGTTTACGTATCAGAACCGCTGTGAATACACCCAAGACGACATTCAGTATGGCGGCTGTGCAGAGGGAGACGATTCAGAAACAAATTCAACAAGATTGGGCCAACAGAGAATACATTGAAGTTATTACTGGAAGTATAAAGAAAATTACAGATTTTCTAAATTCGTTTGGTGAGCTGGTGTTTCCCCTCATAGTAAATATCCGTAATGTAAGACCTTGATGTATTCTGGGATGTGCCTTGTAGTCCGGCAGAAGTTTACCTTCTTCCAGACTACCAGAATAACAACCCAGAATACTACACATTCGCCATTGGGAGCACCTCAAATCTCACTGGTTACCATTTCTTGGAGTCTGCTGTCTCAATTTTTTACCCGAATACAAAGACAGCAGGTCCCTCAAAGAGACTGGTCACCTTTGGAGAAACCTGCTGCCCTTATTTTATTTCCTAATAAATACATTCCTACTTAAGGGAAATAATGCTATGTAAATATTGAAAATAAACTATGAGACATACAAGCCTAAAAACTTATTGCTGCAGGTCAAGGGAAAGAAGAAAATATACATATGCGATTTTCTCTTGGTGGGATGGAAGTAATTCAGTACAAAGAGATATGGTCTGTTCTAATGCTAGACCAGCAATACTACATATTCCAATTAGTAATTTATATATATTTTTCTAATAGACATGTCATGTCGCTCCCGGCTTGCCGTGCTGAATGAAAAGCTGACAACATTAGAAAGAAGAGTGGAATATCTTGAAGCACGTGTAAGTACATTAACATATTTTTGGAGAGTATTAATATTTTGGACTTGCATGGACCATGTATTCACTACATTCCAGTTTTCTCTTGCACTGAAACGTGTCCTGAATATCTATAGTAGGAAAGTAAAGGCATAAAATTTATTACTTGAGCAAAGCTAAAAATGTAAATGGTGTCATCAAACTCCAAAGCTGGCATTGTACACCCAACCTTTGGCCAAACTTTCACCTCCTTTTCTTTCCTTACTAGTAGGAACTAAGGAGGACAAAGCCCACCCCAGGCTGTAGCGCCAAGGAAGAAGAACCAGTAGGAACTGTTTTTGTATCCCTCCACCAACTGCTATGCAAATTTTACTTATTTTGCAAAAAGTAAGTTGAACAGTTACTTAATAGAAGTTGCTGTCTTGGTTTGTAAACAGTGGTCTTTGTTTTCAGGTTACAAAAGGAGAAACATTGACATAGGCTTAACAAGGATAGCATCATTCAATAGCATCCATTTATTCATGTTGATCCACATTTATAACGAAGTTCATGTTCATGCACATATCTGTGATTGTCTACAAAGTTCAAAACACAAAAATTTACAATAATTAAAATAAATTTAGTCATGTCCTTCACCTTGGACTGAGACTATTTTAAATGGGCTTCATATAATAACAAAGAAACCAACTCTAAAACTTGATGCTTAAGTAGAAATAGGAACTCTACTTAGCAAATATGTACACACAGTACACATACTAGTGCTGTATATAACCACATTTTATTACATGTAAGAATAACTTACTGCTGGACCATCAACAATCAGGCTTTCCCTTTGCTGGTCCATTGGCACTTACACCTGCATCTCCAGACTCCAACTGTTTAAGCAAACGGAACAGTGCTGCTGCCTCACGAATTCGACTGAACTCAATACAAAAGGCCTGCACTTCAATAAACAGCTCCTGTAAATTAATTTATTAACTATATGCTACACAGTGAATTCTTGTATCTTATATTTGTTCACTTCACATGGGAATCAGATTGAACACAAATATATGGTGCACAACTTCAACAATTCTATCATGTTACATTCCCCCCCCCCTTACCCACTCATTATCAGAGAATTAAGATGTGGTTAATGAAATATGATGATGTGTTATGATAACTGAGACATGTACTGCCAATCTCGCAACTATGCTCTGTGAACCACTAATATTTCTTTTTAATACTGAAATAGCAATTTAATAAGTGAAAATAAAACTTTATCAGAACAAAAACTCATACTATTCTACTGTACAAGAGAGAACATCATGGCTTATGAGTGGTGCTGATTGAGCACATAACACTTATTTTATTTCCCACAAGTCAGTACTTCTTAATTTACTGCATAAACATATTGAAATGTATAAATGGAGTCTCAAAAGTTGATGCTTAATAATGGAAAGTATGGTAAATTTTGTACTTATAGATTTTTACATTGCAGATATGGGGTTTCAATTGGGGATTAGTAATGTGTATGTTAATTTGAAATATATGTTATCATTAAGTATGCTGTAATATTTCTCCATACTTATAAATGTCAGGTTGCGAATGCTCCAATATGTCCTTGTTCTTTGCAGTGATACTGAAATGTATGAATGAGTTGTATATTTGTAAGTACTAACCTGCACATTGATAATCTTGTTACGGATTAATGACTGGAGAAAAACACAAACCAGACGGACCAATCGATTCTGCATGTAACGGTCCTTGATAGTTTCACAGGTTGAAATACAATTTGAAATATATAGATGTACAAATTCAGTAGGAAGATCAACTGTTGTTGTAAGCCTGAAACAATATATGACAATAATTCATTATTAACTATACATTTTGCAACAGCATGGATGGCCATAATTACAAACACATAAATAATTTAGTGTTTAATGAATCAACAGCAAACTGTCCTTTATTGAAGTCCAACAATCACCTGATGGCATATTTCCCTGCAGCCTTCATTGTATCAAATAAACAGAGTTAGTGTACCCATTTTTTTGTATGGAATTACTGTAAGGGGGGACAGCATTAAAAATACATGTGAAGCAACTGTTTATACTACAAAAGGGGGTAGTTAGAAGTACCTGTTGACCACCTCCATAGAATGCAATGACATCTCCATGTTCACAAGTACACTGAAATACTCCGTGATATGGCTGGACTGCATTAACTTCAGCAGCACCTCTATAGCAATTAAAGGATTGCTTTCAACCAAGTCTGGAAGCTGCAATAAAATCACTGTTTAATGACTGACTTATCACACTTCCTGCTGTACCACCTTCCTGACTGCATATTAATGCTGTAATTATTTACCCTGAACTTTTGGATTTCAAGTCAAATTTCCTTTTTATTTGTGGTAAATTTATTACGTCTTTCATATTGGTCAGGTGAGAACACTTAAAGGACAGAATTTCATTTCACCTGTGGCTATCTGACAAGCTGTAATAGTAAAACTTTCATGATTGTTGCAAACAGTGCTTACCTTGCTTGGAGTAAGTCCAATGTGATATACCAGTTTGGGATCATTTTCAAGTTCAGCTAATAAATGCTGCTGCTGCTGAAGTGTGAGAGCACCCTTAAAAGCACGAGCCATAAGCCTTTTGGCTTCAACTCCTTCGCAATTAGAAACACACATAGTTATGTCATATGCTGCCTTATGTTCTGATGGTTCTGTTGCATTTAACCAGACCAACTGAAAAGAAGCAACTGGTCATTATTTGTAAAGAACATTGGTAAATAAAAACATCTTAACTTTAAAAAGGCCTTATTTAAGCATATATCTGTCATGCTATTAAGGTATCAAAACCACAACCCCCTGATTATAAGAGGGTAGTCTACCAATGAGCCACAAAACTAATCAAAAATGGATTTTTTTTTAAACTTGAAGTGGCATACATACCTGTGAGGATGAACAATAAGCCTGCCAAACATATGTACAAACCATGAATGATAAAATTATTACCTCATCCTCACAGCTGTGAATGGGAGGTACAAGACGCAAAAACTCTGGCTTGTAGCACTGTTCTACAATTGGTTTCTGCCCCACCAACAGTGCTTCAGCAGTTTTCTTTGCGATGCTCTGCTCTGGAAATAAACTGCAAAACAAAACAAATCATTCTTGCATTTCCTAGGAAATTGGAATTTCATGAAAGGATCTGCTTTTTCCAAATGCATCCATAGGTACATAGAAGCCACAAAAAATATAACTCAGTAATTATACAACACAGAAATCTATTCTGAGTCAGAAATCCTGCTTGTGCATATTTCTGTTCTTTCACTTCTGTCAGTACATACTATGGATACCAGCTTGAAGGGTTGCCATTACAGTATTTTTTCTACAATTTCCAACTGCAGAGCAAAATGTTTCACAAAAACTTGCAGTTTTTATACTGTGGTACAAAGTTCAGTCCCATGAAAGAGGAATAATGCATATTTTGAAACTTGATCTTCTTACTGAGTCATCCTTGTATAACATTATCCTGGTCATTAGCATAATAATGTCCTAGTCATTTTGGTAATGACTAAAGGGCTTCCAAAACCACATTCATAAATTTAACACACTCAAAACTTTTGCAAGAATACTGTGCCTCCAGTGGATGGTAATGTCAAAGAAGTTTCCACAAGCCCGATAATGAGAGTCTAGAACTCTTACACATTACAGTACAAAGTATTTCACTAACCTTACTGAACCTATTCTCATTTCATTGTCTGGTAATATAACGGGAATTCCAGACCGACTAGTATGGGGTAGCTCTGACTGCCTTTCTGCCAGCGCCAGTTGGATGCTTGTAATGTCAACATTGTGAAACAGTCCCATATCACTGCTCAATATCTGACCGGGAGTTTTCTTGAGAAGCTGAAACAGCATGATTACCATTAAGACTGTCAACTATTTTTATACATATTAGACAATGGTTTTAAGTGCAGCTGAGTGATGAGCTTCATGCTCCTTCCACGTAACCCTCCAGTATCCATTTACTATTAGTCAGTTAACTTATTCATTTTGGTACAGGCCAAAATGTTATTCCAAATTCAGAATTTACAAACAATGCATGGCTCACAACTGTACAAAACATATATCAAATGGGAGAGAACTGGCAGTAAACAACAACCATGACAATTTTCCCTCAACCTTACTAATCTACTGCCACTTACAACTCACAGCAGCATAACCTCCACCTGACACTGCATCATAAACTAAGCCAATACTTGTTTACAGAAAAGTAAATGTAAATGTTATTAGACTTCATGACAGAAGCAAGTGAGTGACATTCACCTCTTTTGTTGGGTTCGTAATGAGCTGTGCTAAGAAGTTCTTTTCTACTGCGGACAAGCGAGGCAGTTGACCTGCATATTCCAGCTTACGTACTGAACCCTTGCTGGTTTCTTCAGGATGATGCTGTAATGAAAATAAACTGTACTTTTTCATCATGTGATAGAAAAAGGAACTGACACATTTGTACAACAAGTAGAGTTTAAAGGACTGTTACATGAATTTTACAAATACAGCTGAACCCCACTAGAGCACCTTACTTTGTCCACCACCGATATTGACATTAAAGTGAGGGTGCCAGTAAAATAAAACTTCTGTGTGTGTCTCAGAATATTTTTATTTCTTAACATACACATTAAAGGGTCATTTGATTTACAAAGTGTAGTTACAATTTTGTGGACAAAAGATAAGGCAAAATTATGGAGTATGTAGCCCTAACCATGTTATACAGTAGTCACCTTTATTATAATCTCATTTTCTGTTGCAAAATACACACTAATGTCTGCATGAACTTTCATTTTCTCATTAATTTTACCATTAATTAAGTCCAGAGCAACAATATTCTAAATTATACCTTTACTAACTTACTGGATACTGTAGGGTTCTGATGGCAGTGTGATACAGTCAAGTTCATTGAGATTTTGGAGTTTGTCCATCATTCAAGGTTAAAATGTATACAATGTTTTGAAAACTGGATCTGTTGGTCCAGTCATTATTGAGACTAGCTCTTTCAGACCCAACAGAGTAGATGCCCCTGGCCCATACACCTGAAGACAAAATCAGATCTGGTTTTCAAAAAAGTTGTATACATTTTAACCTTGGACAATGGACAAAGTCCAAAAACCTAATAAACCTAACTTACTATCCCAGTTCTGTTTAGAGTTCAGTTAAATCCCATGATATTGTTCTTTGTATGCACACACACATCTTTTTCTCTTTATTACAGTGTGCTTTTCCCCATGTCAGATAAATGCAACTGTCATAGTATATATCTGCATCTGTGTAGTAATTCACTTCCTTATTGTAAGCATTATACAAGAATTCTTGGAATGTTACCAACTCTTAAGAAAAATAATATTCATAAATTTTTAAATTCAGTATAAGACCATGCTAGAATGGTGCATGTACCTGGTCACAGAACTGCACAATTTTTCCTAACTATGTCACATCCTATTCCCTTACTGTGTTGTTCTTTGCATCTGTGTGGGCAAATGTGCGACGGTTTGTTAATACTTTATTTAATTTTGTTAATTTATGTTTAGGAATAATTGCCATTTACACTAGAACATGAAAATCAAAACAGACCAGTAACCATAGTTTGAATTGAGAACGACAGTCTACAGGTAAAAATATGAGGTTCTGTTGTGTTTAAGTACCATGTTGCTTTTGAAATATTGACAAGTTTGATTAGAATGGGCAATCACCAAACCAAGGAAGACCAGAAACTTGTTAAAACCAGTGATAGTCTCTGACAGCAGGCAAACATTACTCACCAATAAATGAATGAACACTGTTGCAAAAGGATTCATGGCCATAGACTCTCCCCTGTACAAGTCATGAAGGAGTGTAATGGCTGCCAGTCTTTGACATGGCTTGGGGAGAAGATCTGCTTGTTGGAGAAGCAGAATAATGGCACATCCCACTGCAAATCAGCATATATTTGTTTTAACTTTACAGTCGTTAAAATCCTACCACTACCAGAAGTACAATCCAAGAAGTTTTAAGTATTAAAGGGTATGAGTCACATGAAAATTCACCCTAACACTGCAGAGAGAGATGGTGGAGCAGTTTAATTTTGAGGTAGTTAGATATGCTGGTGAAGATAGTGTCCAAATGAGTTCTCATCTTTGCTTTCTTGGTAATCATGCAATGGCACATCTATATTATTGCTCAAATTATAACACCTTATGTGTTTTCCTACTGGAAATTAAACTCAAATGAAATGCATCACGACCTTGATAATTCACCTTTGTAATGATCCTGTTTGCTGAAGCATTGGTGTGTCTGTGATGCTAGAGATTCAAGACTCTGGGACTCTGTGCTTTCTTCACTTAAGATCCTGCAAATTACTGAAACACTTAGAATTTTATATCAAGTGCAGGAATACCCACCAAATTCCTTGTCTTAGAAACTGAGAACAACTCAAACTGGAAAAGCACATTGAATATATAATACCCAAACTAAGTTCAGCTTCATAAGATAGCATCCTGATATAGAGCATAACTAATCATGGTATCTTGCAGAGAACTATTTAACAAATTTAATACACTCCCACTTACAAGTGAATTCCTATTCTCATTCCTGTCTTCTGTTGAAGTTCCAAGCAAACTCTGACACACATAGCACAAATACAAGACATAAGCAAGATCTCCATCAACCAAGCATTAACCTCAATAGCTATCAGAAAGGTGCTAAGTATGCAGGGATGATATAATTCAAAACTCTTCTAGACAGCATTAAAAGTTTCAACCATGATATAAAGGTATTCAAGCCTGCATTGAAAGATTACCTCTTTACTCACTCCTTCTATTCTGTAGATGATTTCATCTCTGCTGAAAATGTTTAAGCTTTATATCCATAATCTAGGTATATGGAAAGAAAGTTTTGTATTTATATTTAAAATTCTGAGGTTTATGTATATTAATTTGTAAAATTATTTTTCATACTTGTATTGCAGAATCTGAAATTTATGTACATTGATATGTGAAATACGTTCTTGTACTTGTGTTGAAAGTTCTGAAGTGTATGTTATTGTATGAAATGACATGTTCTACATCCTTTGGTTGAGTCCTAAGAAGGATCTATGGAATGTAAATAAACTCTACTCTACTCTCTACTCATACTATGACATGTTCCACATCCTTGACTTGTACTACGAAGGATATGTGGAATATAAATAAATTATAATTACAACTGCACCACAAGCAGTCACTTCAAATAGAATTAACACTGGGCTCATCACACATTAGCATCTTAAGTCAAAGAGTCTTTTAACAACAATTAATAAATATAGATGTTATTACAAAAATACAGATTCAAGATTGCAACTTTAAATTTAGTATTGCAAAATGGTTTGGAATATATACATTAAACAACATAAAACTCCTCTTACACATTAAAGGTACAATATATGAAATAAATATACATACATTATATAGAGATAACCTTCATATGCCAAACACTAACCTCAGTAAATATCAAAAAGAAGTTTATTATACTGGAATTAAGTTATTCAATAATCTTCCTCTCACTATAAAGAGTCTGAATCATGATATAATGAAGATTAAGCCAGCACTTAAAGAGTATCGCACTCCTGCTCCATAGAAAAATGTACTTCAACCATAAATTCTGATATATTATAAATACATGCAAGCAATAGTGGTGATGCATTCTTGTGTAATTATTTCTGCTGTAATACTGTTGTTGACTGATTGTAATACACTATCCCGGCTGTGTAATGTATATTTCCATTAGAAACAAGTATTGTATTTGAGCTATGACATTTTCTTTATCCTCGGCTTAGGCCTAAAAAGGATCTAGAAATGCATAGAAATTCAATTATATTCTAAATACACATATTTAAATAAGGAACATAGTGCGAGTTAGGTTAGTTTTTCCAATGCACAAGATCACCTATAACGATAAAATGCACACAATATGTAATAAAATTACCCAAGTAAGGACGTCAAATCTTTCACCGACAAACTCATGGTACATTCACTTCAATTTAAATAAAAATCTTTACAAAACCATAAAAATTAACATGTTTTGCAAATTAGCACTGGGCATGGAAAAACAAACTTCTGTTGGCCACTTTCCATTATCAAGCAAATATTTTATACGTCGTGTCGTGCACTCAAACGTGTATTTTAGTCATCTTCACTGTAGACAATCAATGATCGTGTTTAGGAGATGACTGTATTGTGGGTTGTTGCGCCGTGTAGTCTGGTAAAAGTTAACCGACGTCATGGCCCTGAAGATGGAGGCAGTAAGGACCTCTGAAACATCGGTAAACTTCTACCAGACTACACGGCGCAACAACCGAGAAGACAGCCATCTAAAGACTCACCGCCGTGAAAACCTCGAATCCTACAATGATCATGTTTTATTGCAGACTTGAAGGAGCAACAGAAACACATCTTACAGTGTTGTTTAGAGCCAACTGCCAATTTTGGAAATCTCTTTTCATTTGTATATAATAAGGCAGTTCGTTTGCAAATACTAAACCAAATTTTCATTGTAATTTTTTGTTTATTCATATTTTCTATTGGCAGAACTGCACATGGCACATGGCTATTTTCTGAAGGTCAAAAACTCTGCAAAGTAGTGAAGATGGCTAGATTATTGCAAAGATTTATATTGCAATATCAGGAATCATTACAGTTTGGGGTAAATATATATATAACAAACGTTTTCTTGGAATGCGAATTTGGAAAGGATGTAGGATATAGTGCTCATGGCCAATAATTTACCTAGGGGACTGAAAAACCACAAGCTCGCGCGCACAAAATCTAGGTAGTCCTGGAACGGAAAAAAGCCGTGAATGTTCAGTGATATTATTCGCACCAAAATATATACACAAACTTTTAACTTAAAATGAATGTAATAGTACTTAATATTATAATTCATCGCTTTATGTTTCCTTTTCAAGAATCACCTTGTAGCAGGTAGTCAGTCAAGCTATAATCATACCATGTCAGCTGGAGATACAATACTTACATTCGGCCAACAGTTGCACAAAGTGGAAAGCTTTCATTTTATGTATCCTACCCCTTACATCTCAGTACCTTATACACTGAATACAGAGGTTCATGTATTTGGATGACCAGTCACTGATCTACCTTTCCATGCAAACCAGTATAACTCCATGTTTGTCATATAAGAAACTAAAGTATTTTGATGCATCTGAACAGGCTGTTACAGGAACTGTGATACAGCCAGTCATGCTCCGATGTTTTAGTCATGAGAGAACAGCCAAAACTGGACCTGTACCATCCAGAAATCCCAGTAATGTGCCA
>NW_019060649.1:245771-257425 GCF_000696155.1 Zootermopsis nevadensis | reverse complement strand
ATGTAATACTTTATATATTTATTTATGCTACCTCTTGGTTTTTATTATCCTGTATATTTGCATAATTCCTTTCACATTATAAACATATAATTTAAATGTACCTTTTACATCAGATCTCCAGAGGCATCTCCTCCTACTCCCTGAAAAAAATTGTGCAGAGCAGTTAGTAGATGCTGGTTTTTAATATGAAATCAAGTTGGTAACCAAAGAATGCACATCAGTGTCATTTGATAGTTGAGCACATAGTACAAGGTGAAGCTGTCCCACTATACGAATTATAGGCACTTGGGGGGGGGGGATGGTGATATAGTTCCTACCCGTTCTTAGTTAACTACATAATTACTGTGTTAAACTTATAGGCCATACACACCAGGCGCAAAAGTGTTGTCCCTATGTCTTCCTCCTAGAGATTTGTAGTCTAGCATCCTCCATGGAATTCTCTTTGTTTTACTGTCATTCTTGTTATACATTCTACTATTTGAACACAAATCCAAGGAAAGCCTTAAATGAAGGAAATTTAACAAAGACTATTTAGTTGGTGTCAATTAATCAAGGAAAACATTTGGACATTATGGAGGTTCCACCATGTAGATTTAATGCAGACAAAGAAATATGATATAAAATTACTTATTTATTGAAAGACATGTGCTGATCAGTATGTCTGTTGCTCAGATCCATCACCTCTTCACACCTTGCAAAGATTGTGTACTAGCAGTAATGATTTATCTGAGACTGCTGACCCGAAGGGCTGTACAGTTTTGCTTTGTTTATTCTAGATGTGGGTCCTGGTGCATCCAAAGATGGCCAATACAAGAACCCTGAGTATTTCTGCTACAACAGAATGTCTTACTTTGAAGCAGAAATTGAAATGTCAAAGTACAGACTTCCTCAACCATCAAATAAATCAAAAACGAATTAATGTATACCGATCAACTGACAGTAATAGTTTAGTTTTATGATCATATGTTTGTTCACTCTGTACATAACGAATTAAAAAACAGCAATAATGAAATAAATTCACACTCTCTGTATTTATTCTGAACAGTGGTATATTTTTATGTATGACATATGTAATGTACTTACAAATGTCATTAAATCTGTTGACATTTTGCTTAATTTACAATGTGAAATCAAAAGGCTGAAATGCACTTCGAAACTCCTTAGCCAGCTCAGTTTCTTCTTCCCTTGTTGCCTTGCAGTCCCGCCAGTCTGCTCTGTCTACCTTGTCCAGAAGCTCCTCACTTGCCAGCACTTCTCTAAAACATGACCACATTCTTTTATTGGAGCTTGTATGCAGAACTAGTTATTTTCACAAGAACTTATAGCAAACTGAAATAGTACTACAGCACAAATTGTAACAACCACACAACAGATTTTGGTTTACCTTCCAAACTGTAGTGGGAAGCTGTTTGTGATTCTGTGGTACAGCTTGTCTCCTGAAGGTAACTCTACATAGAAGTATGGGGTTCTGGGAGGTGCTATTTGCGAGAGTTTTGTGTGAGGGGGCAGTTCATCCAACTGTATACCATCTTGTTCTGCACTTTCCTATAAACACAGCAGTATTTCCACAGAAAATATAAATTCTGTTTCATCTTCATGTCCGCTTACATTATTTCTAAATAAATAGTTATTTCAAGCTGTCATTATAAGCATCTTTTTGAAGTAATATGCATGGTCTATTATTGGACATTATTGGTTTTTGAGGGTATCCAACCAGAGTATGCCTGTATATCAAGTTAGGTCCCTGCTAGATCTTGATCAGATGGATTCTTATTGATTTACCTGAAACACATCTTTCAGCCTGGTGGCCATATCACGTGGGATGGGAACAGTCTGTATCTGCAAGTGTGAAGTCTTGTAGTTTCTCTCAAAGAAAACAGGAACTTTCTGTTGCTTTTTGAAAAACTTCTTCAGAGCAAACTTGAATATGTAAGTTGTTAAGGAAGGAAAGGACTTTCAAACCAAAAGCAGCAAACCTTGAAAGTTAACTAGAAAATCATTTTGTTATAATAATAATATCAAGATAAAAACAGAGAATGGAGAACAGAATAAGTGAAACAGTACAGCTGAAAATTGAAGGGAAAGGATTGCTGTGATACTGAATGCATGAAGTGACAGACAAATTACTTGAATAAACTTCTGTATTAATGAATGTCCAATAACTGATTGATGTGACAAGGGTAATATATGTTCCAAATTCCGTAAACCTGCTCTTGTCTCTACAAATAATGTTATCTTTCAATGATACTGAGAGTAAATAATTAAAAATTTGACAGTCTCCATTGGTACTGAAATCAACTTTTATGAATATCAGAGAAGTGGGTGGAAAATATATAAGGTATGATTAAGCACATGCATATGGCATACTGTCTGCTAAGGATACTTTTCTATTTCTTCTTCAACTGCCTCAGGTATGGAGGATAGGGACTGGTGATGACCCACTGGTAGGATGAGCACATGGTCAGGTACCATCCCACCTTTCGCCAATGCCAAGTATGACTGCACAGAAACATAAGCATACAATGTTCATATTATTAGTGGGAATTACAGTGATAAGCCTTCCTGAAAGCAAGCAAGACTGCAGCCAAATTGTGCCTTCCCTGACCAGGTCAATAAATGGGGGATTTATGTGTGGTGCACAAAGTGTCTTAGTTCTTGGTTTTCAACTGTCACTATCATTCCATCATTGCTCCATATTCATTTGAGGGATAAATAATAGACCTGTTAGTGGTCCAGTCACATAGACATAGTTTCACCCCATTGCAACAGTAACAATAATAATAATGAAAGAGAACTATGATCTGAGTTGTTCCACTTACCTCATTTCCAATGCTAATGACAAGGTGTTTCTCGACTGCAGCACTTGCGAGACAAAACCAACATGATTCTGAAAGTGGATAGAACGTCTTGTCCAATAATGTAAAGGAAAATCTCATAACAAAAAAACTTGGTATAGATGCAAGGATGCTTTTAAAATGGATCATACAGAAATAGGCTGCAAAGATGTGAACCAGCTCAGTACAGGATAAAATGGCAAACAAATGGAACATGGTGATGATCCTTTGTGTTCCATGACAACAAGGAACTTCTATATATGCTAAATACTGGTAACTATCAGAACAGCAATGCAGAATTATAGTGAAACTTCAGTTGTTTTTTCAAATGATTTTACACATTCAATGACAGCAAAAATGCAAGTCTGAAATTCAAGGACAATGTTCACTGCCTAGAATTTTTAGGCTGATCAAAGAGTGTGGAGACATACAAAACTTATCAGTTTACATTTTAGCTCGAAACAACACTACCTTGATCAAATATTGGTGGTTTCCTTCTATCCTTCCATTTATCATCCTTTCTTGCTTTCTTTCTTTGGTTACCTTCATCAGTAGGAGAGTCCAAATCATAAAAGAACTGGGATGATCTTGCCTATAAGAAAAGTTTTATAAGGAATAAAATCATTATTATATAATGCTGCTTAACATCCAACCATTCCTCTAGCAGCTCAAACTAAATGTCACGTATGTCTAGCACTGATTGTGATCCTAAGCCAGTTCCATCCTCACAGTTTATTTCCATAAAACCCATTTTAGTGTTATTCTCCATCTTTTCTATTGTGTGACGTGTTCTTGGATTTCAACTGGACATGGTAGCCTCCAGATGAGGACTGTGCTACAGATATACTGCATACAGGGTCCTTCAGGCTGGGTATAAAGCCAACAGTCCTACATATTACAGAATTCACATATATCAGTATGAAATAAGAATGGACATTACAAGCAAAGTTTTGACTGTGGTAACTGACACTGGTTCGTAAAAATCATATTTTCTTATGGTTCAGCACTACAGAAACTGAAAAGTATGAAACCCCTTAGTCTGCGTTCCCAGTTTCTAGAATGAGATTCACACCCAAGACCTATTGATTATGATAACTAATATGGTATGATGAAGTGCTTCTAAGGACTTATGCCAATTTACCTGTTTCTTGGAGAGAATGGGCTTGAGCATACCACCAGTGTATGGACAGTCTGTCTGGTCTGTGGTTTCCTGATACAGATGTGAAGCTTTCATCTCATCTACTGGTAACAGGCTGAAAGCATACAGCCACTTTTGCTTCAGGCTGTTGCCTACTTTGGCCAAGCCAATAAACCGTGTTGCATGTTCTAGAGTGTCCCCAGAGAAACTGTGGTTCCTGCGCATAGCACAATTTCAGTTACATAAAGGAAGCAAAGAAGTGCCCTGGTAGTTGCTACATAATTATTATATCTGCAACTAATAAGTCACAATTAATTTTGAGTGTGCCAGAGATATCACTAGGTGTCATGACTTTTAATGTACAAAAATACATAAAACTAGACTTCTACATAACCTGTATGGAGCTCTTTCAAAATAAATTCCTTCCATACCACAGAAATGGTAACGAGGTTTCAAATGAGCAGCCAGCCATGACACAAGCCATGATCCATTTGGTTCAATCTGTACCTGCAACAGGTACAATATGTTCAATGCAATTTGTTCTTCTCCCATAGTAACAGATTGTATAATGAGAAACCAGCACACGTATGAAGACACTGTTTCTCATACATTTTAATTAATACATTGCTTTTTTATACAGATCTTGATGAATGTATATATCTACACACAAAGAAAAGTAAATACCATAAAGTGTGTTTTAAACAATACAAAATTTTGGTTAGAATGAGACCATACCAGGGACAAAGGAACAGATGGGAGGATAATATTAAAAATATTATTAGACAACTAGGTTCTGAGGATGTGAACTGAATTAAAACTATTCAAAACAAAATCCAGTGGGAAGAACTGTGACAACTATGAATTTTCAAAACAGCAACAAATTTCTTTTCCAAAGGAATATAAGTATCAACTGCTCAGGGACTTAAGACTCAAGTCTGGAACAACAAACCGATGCTCAATGGAGTGCATGACCATCAAAAGGAGGGGCAACAATAACTTATCATGAACATCATCTGGAAGCTGTGGCATGACAAGATGTAATTAAAATGGGTACACATCACAACATAAGAAGAACATGACTTACATGATCACTCTTATCACCAAGCATGATATTCTTCGGCCAAGATGATGTGATCAAGATATCAACCCCTCGAAAATTAGTTTGTCCACGAAGACATATGTTTTTTAAAGACTCAATATCATTATTTGTAAAAGTGTGGTGCAATGGTTCATCAGATTCTGCTTCAATTCCACTCACATACACCAATTTCAATCCGGAAGTCGTAGTGAATAATCCTCGTTTACCTGCATATAAAATAATATGTCTGTTAGCAAGTTGATCAAGAAGTAAGGCTAGTGAGAGGTATCAGGTTCAAAACTATGGCTTATATGGAAACAGGAAAGCTGATTTTTAGTAGTGTTGATTCTAAAGCAGCATTAAACAAGCACAGCTGAAAATGTAATGCTACAGCACAGGCATGAAATGAGTCACCAACAGTCATATATAGGCAGTGTAAGGTGGAAGAAACACACTGAACAGAAGGAAAGGAGTTAATTAAGTAACAGGCTTACCAAGATAGCTGACATTTGGACAGACTTCATAGCCACTGATATCTGAATACAGGGCCACCTGTTCAGGGCTGCTTGGACCCAAGATGTACGTTGGAATTGGAACTTGAAATATACAAAAAGTATGGACATTAAGAAGCCATTTTCACAATCAAGGTATTATGGTTGCTCAATCCTGATAATTTCATCTCACTGAAAACACAACCTGGGAGATTTTGTTTAAGGTGTGAGGGTTCATAAGTCATTATGATACAGTCTAGATTGAAATGGCACAGAACAGGGTCCAAAGGAGGGACTTTTGAACATGGTTAAGAAATAAGTTCATGAGAGCAGAGGATTTTTAATCAGCTGGTCAAGGAAGATCCTGTGCTTTCAATACTTAAAAGTTATCAGTTACAGTAAAGAGGTAAACTTGTCACTGGTCCTTAGTATCACACCACTAAATGACGGCAGTTAAAAATGTAAACTGGAAATGATATCTGTAATCTTGAAGAAATGCCGATTAGTATGGCATAAGCAACATGCCAGACAGTACTATAAACAGGGGTTCCTGCATTTGACTGAGAGGTCATGACTTCAACTGGAGTCCTGAAGCAATACAAGGATATACAGATCTGAGTGATACCTATAAGTATGGTATGGGTCCAATGCAACTAGAAGAAGAATATGAGCATAAACAAGCTCAAGAATTTGTAACAAGAAAGTTAGAAACCAATACAGATTTTGCATTAGAAACCCAAATGAACATCATGGTAATACTTTCATTTCACTCAGAAGTTAGCTATTATCTTTTGTCAGGTAAATCACTTTCTGTTGACATATCAACAGAGTATGCAGAATTAAGTGGGATGCTGAAACAATTGTTCCAAACTCAGGCAGAATGCAACTTAACTTGCAAAACACATTACAGCAAAAAATGTATCAATGGTTACAATTCCCATACCTGTCAAAGACCCATTTCTATAGGGTTCCAAACCTTCATCTGTGGCACCAAAAAACTTGCCCACACAAAACAGCAGGTCAAATGGACCATGCCCCTTGTTAATATTATCTACTCTTGAGAAAAGTGTTTTGAATTTCCCTTCCACATCACCACATATCAAACTGAAAAAGGAAAAGCAAAGCGGCATCTCATTAATAATATATTATATTACAAACATACAATTCTTGATGTACAGAATATACACAAGGCTGAAAACCTCCAATTAATATCATAAAGTTGGAAACGTTACCAACCCACTGCTGAATATTTTTCTTGAAGATTGCTCTTCTTCTGGGTTGTTGAGCCGTGTAGTCTGGTAGATGTCCACCAACGTTTCAGAGGTACATGATGCCATTCATCGCCCTGATGATGGAGTCAATATGGACCTCTGAAATGTTGGTGGACATCTACCAGACTACACGGCTCAACAACCCACAAGAAGGGCAAACTTCAAGAAAAATATTCAGCAAGCTGCTCATATTAAAGACAGATCTTCGATACTTTTTCACGTTATGCGGTTTTCATACAATTTAATATACTCACATTTTCGGTTTATTCATTGCATAATCTGCATTACAAAATTCTTTACTCTAATCAGATGTCACCTGCTATGTTTGCATTTGATTGGCTTGGAAGTGTAAGTAATAACGTCACATCTCACGCAGCCGTGTTCTGTTTGCGAAGTTTCTCGTATGCACCAGTGAAAATGAGGTATTCGTAGTGAATAATATTATTTTGAGTTTCAAACATTCTCATAGTTTCTTTCGATTTGACGATATTTCCAGTCGAAGGAAACATCGACTTTCTCGTATAGATACTTGATACTTCAGAATATGGATGTCGATTTTTGTATGAGAATATACAACTTGTAAGAGAATGTTCGAAGCCGAAATCGTTATTTATCTTCGTGCACCTCAATCGTTCTATGTTCTGTGTAAAAATAGCCATTTTCCGTTCCGGGCACCCTAGACTGTATGCACAGTTTTTGTGGAACACCTGCAGACAATTCTTATCCATACAGTACATATATTTTAATGAGGCATTTTATGGCTAAATATTGTAATATTAGTTTCAGCTGACAGAATGGGAATGTAAATAAATTCTATCTTAATTTTAATAAAAGATGCCATACTCAACAACAGTCTGAAGTACATCTGAGACTGTTTAAAAAGGTACCTGGGGACAACACTAACAAAAAGAAATATGAGTCATGATAAAGTCAGAAAAATAAATTCTGTAATGCCAGTTATTCAGTTTGAAAAATTTCCTCATTCCATCTTACTTTCCACAATGCTAAGATCAAGACATACAAAACAAATTTTGGTGATTTTGTAATTTGTTTTATGTGGGTATGAAATGTGATATATTTCTTTGAGGGACAAACTGATCAGGAAACTATTTGGACTTCAGGTGAACTGAACAATTTCCATGAACATCTGCTTGGAAGATCAAAACGGTATGTTAGTATATTTAACTTTAAAATGGATCTTAGTTATATGTTCTGAGAAATAGAGGCAGATGGACCTGCCTTATATTCAGTGGCAGGTTTTGGTATCTGCAAGTTATTTTTCATGCAATTAAATATACACATATATGGATCGCATTTGTATGAAGGATAATTTTAAGCTACTCACCAGCAATGCATCTGGAACTGTTCATCACCTTCATTTAGTAATTTTATTGCCATCCATAACACTGTACCTTTAATTTGGAATCACCTTTTCTTGTAGTATTTCTACCTTCAGGTCTTGCCTTATGTCTGGATCCAAATTTGTGCCACGTTTGCTTCTTAATACTCCGATGAAACAAATCTCTGCTGCTTGTAGTCTTCGTATATATCTCTCACAGCATATGTTTGTATACTGCTACACAACATAGTAGGTAAACTAATCAGTTCATGGCTTTATAGATTCTCTGTAATTCCTTGTTGGATGTTTTAATTTACAAAATGTGACATCCAGATAAAAGCTTTTACCATTCTGTGGAGGAGTTATTACATTCAACTTCTTGCATGTTTTTGTTGTTCTCAGTTGGTTCTTGTAATTACACTTCTATCCCAAATGACATTTAAATTTGACTTTTCTAGACTTTACATGACCATTATTTCTTTATTACCTCCCACAGCTAGATACTAAGGTTCTTAAATGGCTACTTAAATTCTTTCTACTGCCATTATTATTAGTATTTTGTCAGCTACCATGGTGGCAGCATTTTTTGTTTGTTTCAGTACTAGGATAACTAGGGAAGATTTCTGTAAATAAAAACAGAAAAATAGAGCTCCCACAGATTAGTAAATTTAATATGTTAGGATATTGGTCTGCCATATACCATATTTCAAATGTCGGAAGGCTATATAATTATTTCAAGTAGATAGTCAGGTGATAAAATTGATACATATTTTGGCACACAGCATTTTTAAATATCAACCAACAAAATGAACATATATCAAAAAGAACACGTATTTAATATCTACAATGATATTTAGTTTATATATACAGTCATTATTCATAATTAATTAGTAAGTTTTCAGGCTTAACTGCAGCACTCAGCCATTACGTATACTTTGTTCAAAGAACTTTATGATATCTTGTTGGTACTTTGTTCACATAAACAGAAGGAAATGAAAAGCACAGTGCAGCTACTGGACTTGATACATGGTAGAAAACTCTACCATGCACATCAAACACACAGGTCATAAGCAAACAAAATGACAGAAAAGTTAGCTACTGTGTTCTTCAACCTTCACTTGGACACAAATGCAAATTTTTTTTCATTCATATACATATAAAAATATTGTTTTGTACCTTAAAAATTAAATTTGTATCCAAGACATTATCTTAGCTTTCTGAACAGTCCCATCCATAACTCAGCTTGGATCTGTTTTGTAAAAAATGGTAAAATAATAAAGAGACACAACCATGAAATGTAATTTATTGTTACTCATGTCCAGCCTGCTAGATTTGCATCCCCATCTTGATCTTCCTGCAAGTTGCAGATCCACTCACTGAGCAAAACTGGCACCATACATGAAGGATCAATTTACAATATCATGTTTTTTGGTTACCAAAATTAACTCAATGATATACAAGCATGAAGAGCAGTGTGGTACTGTAAATACAAGCAATGTCCTGAATACTGGATATGATGGTTCAGTAGTCTCACAAACAGGCTAGATGCATTACGCTGGTTATGGCTATTCGATAAAACTTTACTTGTTGCTACAAATGTGTGATTTTCTGTATCTACTATTAAATGATAAGAACTGCAGTAATCACCAGTTTCCTCAGAGTAATGGCAGCATTAGCTAACACATGTAGTCAGTATTTAAAATCAGCCTGCAAGACATCAATGCTGCTGCTGCACATTCTGAGGAAAAGCTTGTGCTGGCACCTCCTCCTCTTCACTCTCATCTTCAGCAGAGTCTACATCTCCATTCCACACCTCTTCTTCCTCATCTTCCAGTTCTTCCTGTACCCAAAACATGGCAATTCCATTCATGTATGCCCTGCTGGTTACATTTATCATACATACTTATTATGATACATCAGATTTGCCCAGTTTATTCCACAGTGTACTTTATTGGGATATCTTTCAAGGACAGATAGTTGGGGGGGGGGGGACCAACACCCTAGGATACAGCAACAACTTTAACTTATGTAATTACCTGAGCAAACATTTCAGCATTATGAAAATGGCTGTCTTCTGAGTCATAGCATCCTGTTGTCTGGTAGAAGTTTACCAATGTTTCAGAGGTCCTTGATACTTCCATTATCAGAGTGATGAGCAAGGACCTCTAAAAATTTGGTAGACTTCTACCAGACTACATATCACTACAACACAGAAGACAGCCATCTTCATGCTTGCTGCCTTAAGAACCTCAAATCCTACAGTTCAGCATTATAATACACTCTTAATTTTAAAAATTTAGCAGCTTAAATAAAAAGAAAGAGAACAAACCAGGCTGAATAAACTTGTCCCTGTCACTACCATGTACAGTATATACAGTTTCTGTGCAAGTGTACAGCTACAATCCAACACTAGACATGCAAAGTAATGAAACAGTTTTATACGGGATGGGAGGAAAAGAAATAAGGCAGAAGTCCAGAAAAGAATTCACACTTGCTTAAACTTTTGTTTTTAGGCAAATTTACAGAAGAATAAGGAACCCTGTGTGCTCTCTTTCATATTAAAAAAACAGTAATGACATCATTTCACTGATGTTCCAATATGTTTAATACTCAAGCCATACGAATGCGACAAGGTATGCTGGCGATATAGAGTTCTGAAAAGTATGTTATATTTGTTGTAAAAATGGAGAACTCGAAGAATATACAAACAGCATTTACTCCTTTTGTTTGATAAGATAAGTGTGGTCAGAGACATGTACACGCTCTGTATGGAACATGTCTATTTGACAGCCTTACCTACACAATGGCAACCTGTATGCTACAGTTTAAATGTGATGTGTACCTGCTGATCATCATTTGTGCCAAAGGACTCCATTGCAGAGTAATCAGCTGCTGTTTCTTCCTGTCCCATGGCCTCAGCAGCACTTGCTGCAATCAGAAGGAAAAAACCAGAGGATACAGTGAAGTGGATGCAGAAAATCTTGGATAGACATCTGGGCCATTGCTACAAATAGCTTACCTGTCGTGTAATTTGTTGTGGTGGGTAAGTCGTCTACATGACCTGCATCGTTCACATGTTGGAAGTCTGTTCTCCCATCTTGGTCTGCAAAAATTAGCATAGGTGAAAATGGTTATGTCCTGTTTCTTGTAACAGATGAGAGTACAACATTAAAATTTATGTTAATACAGGCATGATGTGAACTAGATTCAAGTGGCTGAAGGTTCTGACCAGTGCTGAGTGTTGAACCTCAAGTCTTGCTACTGGAATGACTTAATTAGTTATATATATATTTATTTTCAGTCTATACACAAACGTTGTAATTAAATAATGTTGTTAAAATTATATAATATTAAAACATTATGTAGTATAAAATATTATATTTTGGCGCTTTTTTATTTATTAAACGACATGTTTCGATGGATAAGACCTCATCTTCAGGTTTATATCAATTTTATAATATTTTAAAATTATTAGATATTTTTATGCAATGTATTATATTGAT
>NW_019060649.1:215103-242074 GCF_000696155.1 Zootermopsis nevadensis | reverse complement strand
CACCCCCCCCCCACCGCCATTAAATCCTACACATTATACTGTCATATTATAATTTACACACATCCTGCAATTTCCTATGATTTTCCTCCGAAATAAACATGGATCAGTACCACAGCTCACGTGAGTAAGAGTACACTGCCATTCTGGTCCAACATTACGGTCACAATTGACATCTCTTATTCAGAATGGTAAATGCATGCCTCAGCAGTGCACCACGAACACAGAGATGTAACAAATGGGAATGTAAATTAACACTTAGCAAGGGCAGAGGGACATTTACATCCACGAGACAATGCTACTATCATGTGACATGGAGTTTCATACTGGTATCGTCACTATAAAATGCTACAGAAACAAAAATGTTGAAATCCAAAAGCATGCTACATAAGGACTGCAACTGTTCAAGTAAAGGACCACTTTTCTGGTGTACCAGACTGTACATAACACATGCAGCAAAAATGAGATATTCACCTGCATGAACTAAGAAAATGTACATGTCCTTATACTGAGTCTGATCAAGTTCCAGGTTCAAGTGAGAACTAATGATATGTGGCATGGTCAGGTTTATCACTTTATGAGTGGTGATGAGCAGTCCAATGGAGAACTAGTGAAATGATGGTAAACAGGGGAAACTGATAAATCTACATGGACTGCTCTGGCAATGAACATAGGCTTCAAAGTTAAGATAAATGTAACCACCTCAGAAAAAAGTGATACTGAAAAGTACATCATTCTTTTTCTCTACATAGTTTTCAATGGGGCACTTACTCACCCTGACAGGCAATGCAAAACATGCAGGTAGGTGATATCAAACCTGACAAGAACCTGCAATAACTCAGTTTTAAATAGCAACCACAATTACATTCAGTGTATGAAATAAATTAAATGTTAGAAATATAAGGACACCATTTTTATGTCAAACACTAGAGATATTAAAGTCACTTGCACCTACCTGTGTTATACTTTTAAGTTTTATTATCTTTAAATAAATGTAAACATATATTTAAAAACAAGTTTACTCTATATACTGACCATATCAAATTCTCAAATGCACAACATAATTAATTAAAAGTTAAATATCTCTGTTAGCGTTTCAAAGACAGATGCATCACTTTATGCTGTGATTATTGTGTTTTAGTGCATGTCAAGTGAAACTTGATCTTAGTTAAGAATCTAATTAATACTTTAGTGAGAAAACAAACTAGAAATGGAAGACAATTAGGATTATGGTTTATTTCAAGGAACTATGCATCATATACCTGGGGTGAACACCCCAATTAGGGCTGATACAAGGCAGACATGCTTAAAGTGTACTTGAGGACTGCAATACTTACAACATGGACAAAGAAATGTTATTTCTGTACACTGTCTGTCTGTCTGTCTGTCTATGTTACCAGTCAGTCATGCTTAGGCACACCTCACTACATGACGTAGGTGAGAACATGTTCTGGAGATATTTATGCAGGAAAAATACCTTCACCCATCTCTCACTTCTCTTATTATGATCAGGAAAATCTGAATGAAAATGTACAATTTTCTTGGAGAATAATGAGGAACAGATGCTGGGAAAAGGTAAAGGAGTGAGAGGAAAATTAATGTGAAACAAAAATGCTTAAGTACTGAACAACAAAAACACATCACATGGGTCTGAAATTCAGACAGGTTTAACAAAACATTAGCTTCAAAACTGAAAATCCAAAATAGCTCAAGTCCCCACAATCCTATTTACATTCAAAATATGATTTTTCTCTTTCTGGATATTTTAACATAAGAACAGTTTTATTACTGACTTCATACTTACAGAAAAAGCTATTCCAAATTTATGACTACCAAGGCAGCATTCAGATCATGTGTAAATCTTCCTAGTTCATGATGGAAACAAATGTCACTTTTCAGAATACTGAAGAAATTTCCAGGCAGTAATCTGACATAGATTATAATAGAGCAAGCACTGGAAACATTGTTCTCATGGCCATTCACATGTTGAAATTCTATATTCACAAGTTGACTGTCAACAGTACAATGAATATTAAAGCCTCTCCTGCTATCTGGATGTAAAAGGAAGAACCTTCTGTTTCTGAATTCATGAACTTCAGAGAAAAAGTCAGAAGTCAAAGTTGGGAAGGCAGAAAAATCTGCACTGTAACCATTTGGTGGATTCAAAATACAGTGCTTTGGTCTCTTGTGATGGTTGTGTAAGTAATGTTATTGACTTAACTGTAACAATCTTTGAACATAACTGAAGGACAATTCTAACTTTATAAGAAAATCCCTAAAGAAGCAAATAATGGTATAATAGAGAAAAAATGAATAATGGGGGGCTGCAGATGCAGCGCACCAATATTACTGTACTCTATGGGACATGAAGCATTTTAACCTTGCCGAAACCTCTTACTCCAATTAATTTTGAAGACTGGCCCTACAAAGTAAACTGAAACATCACTCAACATTGCACTAATTTGAGGTTCCTTGCATCAATAAACCACAATCTTAACATATGCTTCTCAGCGTCCCATTTCATACCACAAACAGTCAGTATATGCTGTGTTATGAAGCATTTTGCCATGCAGAAACACTGATACTGCGTGTTTGTGCACGGTACCTTTCTCTCTGAATGGTTTTGTTCCTCAGCTCGCTTTGCTAGAATGTCTCTCTGAAGATCCACTTCGGCTAATAAGCCTGAGATTGCTGTCACAACTAGGAGAAAAGTAGGACAAAGGGTGACGATGTGACAAAGCATTAGTACAGTCTGGAGGGCTACAACTCCCCACATGAAACCTACCTCAAGCCTTGGATGAGACCACAACCAAACACTGCACAGTCCACAAGAATACGCCGAACACTATAGTGTAGGGGGTCAGAGGCCCCAATAAGTCATCACGATTCAGATTTTCCTCAGTACCTCTAGACCAATGCAGAGATTATACCTTAAAACGGACTAGTTTCCATCCCAATTTATCAATCACAATCAAATTCCTTTGCAGATGAGATGATCTCATTAAAGAAACAAAGAGAAAAAATGTTTGCCTTAAACAAATGCAGTTTTTAAGATAGTGATCCAAAGTCCCCCTTCAAGAGTGTATCCGAGCATACAAATTGTTATTCAGTAAAGAACTGCTGAAGTGTGCAGCAATTGGTTTTAGTCTTTTCATCCAAATTACAAATGAGATGGAACAGAATGCCATGCAAAAGTGAGCGAGGATGGGCCCCTGACCTTAGCACCAATCAACTGTGTGCCTGAGGAAGAGTGTAACTTGTGAGGGACCGAGCCCATCTGAGCTACAATCCTCTCCATGGCAGCTTCTGTCTCTTCAAGACGCTTGCGCAGATGGTCAATCTCTATATCTCCTGCAAAACAAACCAGTCAACCATGCTCCCAACCCAAAGCATTAGTGATCTGTAGATTTGATCTCCTCTTCAACCATAAATCAAAAGTTATGCGGGAACTACTGTTTAAAATTACACTCAGCGCCTTTGAAAATTCGTAATGAATCCTAATAAATCATGAAGCTCTTGGGTTCACTTAATATATTTACCTTCACAAAAATTCCATTCACAATACTGACAAAAACATTGTTGCAATTTTAGCTTTCAGCATGACTTTGGTTGAAGGGGGAGGGGCACAAAATAAAGAGAAGGCTACAGGTAGAAAGTACACATGTAAATTTCCTCAGTATATCAGTTTTGTTGCAGATGTGTATATTCTAACTGGTTCCGTATTTATTTATTCATGTGCAGGTGTAGGCACTGCAGAAAGATTTTCTGCAATGCCAACAACTGAAAGTTGTAAGCTATTACTTGTATTTTTTGCCTCTGCTCTATTGTATGCAGAGATATATTTGGACTGAGAATAAACTATAATGTTCATACAACTGATGCATACTGTGTTATATAAGAAATTCTGATGTCATGGAAACCATCACCAACGGAAAACAGTATCTACACTTCCACAGATGCAATTTATAAAATTTATACATTAAGCAGAGGTATTTAGTTAATTTAGAAAGATTTTATCTTCCACCACACATTCAATAAAGGTATCTTTTGTTAGCTATTCTGGATAATTTTAAGATTTCTATGCTGCAATTCTTGAAACAAGCTGTGCAGGAGCATACTATTATTTAGAAGAGCCACAAAAGCTTTTTCCAAAGGACCCCAGAAGCACAGGTAGCTGAGAAAATAAATTATACTTACTTGTGTCATGTTCCTTCCAACCTGAAGCATAACAAATTAAAAGTACAGTTCTGTTACAACTGGTCAGTATCATTTACCCAGCTTCCTGCTGGAATAGGTAAAAATAAGAACCACACCTACCGAGTTTTGTGCCATTCTCTTCTGCAGTCTTTCGAGTGGGCGCTACATCATGCTTCACTTTCTGCTGAGACTGATCACCATATGAGTTGGTATGATCATCAACATACTCCTCTGAGAACACCATTTTTCGGAAGTCTGGATCGGAACTGAAGTCACCATAGTTGACTGCAGAATGTCCAGGCTTTTTGAAAATAACCTATGAGCAAATTCCAGAGAAATCACTAGTGAAGAAGATTTAAGAACTTTTTCATCCTTTACCACTTCAATTCTAATTTTTTATTTCCATTCCATGAGGAATCAACCAACATGATACTGCTTCTTCACAATCACCAATGTGGCCAACATTCTTTTTCTAAATTCAGGCCTAGTACTACATATCAAAATTCTGATAACATTTTTGGATTTTGTTCATGGCTATGAAAGGTTGTAAAAGTATAATAACAGCAAAATACAGGGAAAATAATTTATGTATTTCTCAAAGGCACTGCAAATATAAAGTCTCAAACACCAATTGTATAATTCTTCCCAGTTATCCAAATCATTACATGTTAGTCAGTATTAAATAAAATATTTAACCTATTTCTGCCATTTTTTTAATTTCTAAAATGTTAACTCCAATCTCCAGAACATAGCTGAAATTTGTTACGGAGGTGGGTTTTATAAGGCAGTTTTGTGAACAAGCTTTCACTCCAGCAAATGCATAACTGTATGCTACAAAGCTCTGACCAAAATGTCATGGGTAAATGAAGATAAAAATAATGGAAGTTTAGTGAAAACTAATTCACTCATACAACCAGCATCATCACTGCTTTCTACCTCATTTACTTCTGTAAGCACATTTTAATTTTTTAATCTCTTAACTATCATAATATTACAACATAAATTCCCTTTTACTTTTCTTGAACAGAGGAATGATATGAGTCTTGAACTGTTATTTTGGTATTTTCAAAGCTTTCCAATGTACATAAAACAAATTTGAAAATCTTAAAAGATATGGTACAAATATTTTATTTCAAAGACGCTGCAACAAATTACTAATGTAAAGCCTAAGAAAAAAATTAACCAGACTGCTGATGGTCAAGCAGACATTGCTGGGCAATTTAACGTTGAACATGTCTCTCTCCAATTTAATTACTGAAACTTTCCCTCACTCAGAAAAATGATCAGAATGTGACACTGTAACTTTAGAGGAAAAATCCTCTGCCCCAATCGGGGATCAAACCCTAGTCGTCCAGTCTGTAGCCAGTCACTATACTAATGATACAGCAATAGCTGTCTTAAAACAATGAGATACAATATTTTGTATTACACACAAGAGCAATATTTCAGCTTTTTACCTACTTCCAAGCACCAACTTCAGAAATATGACAGAACCATTTCATTTAGTACTTACCACAAGTTGTGCCATTACCTTCATGACAGTGTACATGAAGAAAACCACAATTCCAATCGTGTATATGGGCATGACAACACCCATGGTTCCGGTGCCCTTTGGAGCTGGAACCACATGTCCTGCTCCACCCATTGGTGGCCTCATCCCTGGTATGGGACCAGGCTGTAACAAAACTACAATTATCTGCTATGTATAAACATTTATGTTAAGTCCTGTGTTCAGTGCTCTGAAAACATAATAACTAGGGTTCAGATGTTCATGACCTAAAAAACTGAGAAATATGCATGCGAATATGCCCCGAAAAATAGCAGAATATGACCCAAAAAAGGCAAAATATGATCTAATTTGTTATGAAAAAATATTTGCTAAAATTTAACAAAGCGTCTCGTATTTCAATCATGTTATTTATTTACATATGCATGTACAACTATTACATTACTTGATTTCCCAGCAATTTTAATCAAAAACCTCAGTCGCTTTAAGTTGTAAATGCCTCGTTTTGGATCAGCATCAGATGTTGAGTATACATGCTCCTACAAAATAAGATAAATTTTAAGAAAGAGCCTTTCATGCATTTCAAATTCATTAATCGCAAATAAATAAATAAACAAAATTCAAAATATTAAGTACCTTTCTTCATTCTCTTTCTTGGCAGCATTACAATATATAACGATTCGCATTTTCAAGGTCTCAAATGAAAATCTTCTTAGATTGTCGCACAATATGGTCTTATAACTTGAGACACCACAAACGTTTCTTGGCGTTATCGAAAATTACAGCGATAGAGGGGCAGTTTACTGTATCAAGAAGGAATAAGTCACCAGGGTGATCAGCAAAGAGCATGCCAATAATGACATTCGCTACATATCTGACGCAGACATCCGTTGTGTCATCAACCAAAACCCAAATCTTATTCTTGCCCACAGTACATGTAATTATTTTCAGAACATCTTCATAACAGGCAGGTACACAGTTTTTTCTTAGTGTTGATTTGTCTGGAATTAACTGAGTCATGTATTTCTCCAAGAAAATTTTTAACTGCTCATTGTTCACTTTGTTCAGTTGGCAGATGCCATCATTTCACATAGGGATTCATTGTGTCTGAGAAATGTAGTTACAAGTGAAAGTTTATATCCAAAATATAACCAAAATATGCATTTTGTCCTCAAAACATAACCAAAATATGCATTTTAACCTGAAAACATAACCAAAATATTCATTTAACTACAAATATGACCAAACACATAAAAATGACCTAAATATGCATTTATATGCAAAACAAAAACAGCATAATTGTGATTCTTCTTCTTCTTCTTCTAATTGTGATTAGGATAACCTAATTAGTGTTTAATTTCAGTTTAGAATGATAATAGAAGCCCCAATAAAAATATGACATGTCATGAACATCCGAACCCTAATAATAACGCTTCTAGGCGCTGGGCTGAATCAACACAGCCCATTTCCTACATCTTCAGGATTTGTATGTCATTGTTGGCAGTCATGTTCACATCAAAACATTTTGGGGGAGAGAGATCTGTGCTTGATCACTGTTATACGTCAGATGGAATGCGACTAAATCCCAACTCAGACACAGCAGAAGCTGACTGTCCAGATTAAAGGATGTTGATGAAATGGGAAACATAACAAAGTCTGTACTCAAATTACAGTTTGATGAATCACTTGGCCAGGTAACACATTACAGACAATTCTGCAAAATAGAAACAACAAAAATGGTTATTAAGACCATGCATGACAACTTGTGGACACCGAATGTCTATACTAGTGTAAATGCACAAAGCCGATCATTATTGATTTGTAACTTTGTGATCTCTCTACTAAAATTGAAAATAGAAATCATCTGCATTTTCCAGGATTTCTTGATTTTAACAGCTTGCTGTCCACATTTGTGGAAATTTCACAAAAGCAGATCACAATGTTAAATCATTATTAATTTTAAAGTTTCTCTGACCTCCCTATTCTGACAAAAGAAAATATGCACAATTTGATTTTCTATCTTTTCAGGAATAAAAAGACTAAAAGTAAACTCCTACAAATATTATACATTACTACAATTTACGGAAGCTAAATTGGGTCTATTCATCCATAAAGCTGTTCAAATCTACAAAAACTCGGCAGGTTTTCACCAGTCTGTTTATCTGGCTCAGGGCCAACATGGATGTGAGCCAGTCCAAGAATAAACATCACATACAATCATCCCCTTTATAATAACCCCCATAATCCCAGATTTCACGTAAACTACTTTAAACCTATTAGGCTGAGTGCACTATGCCAAGGGACAAGGGAAACACATATAAACTGCTACTTTAAAGAGTTTCACGGAAAATGGTCAGTCAGCCTAAGCAGAGGGAATTTCATACCTTTATAGCTATCAGAATCTGGTAACATGGCCACAAAATTGAATATCAGAAATCCATTTGTAGGTATAAACAAAAGGACAAACTTATAAACAGCCAAAAACATCCAGCTTAAATAACAAACTGATTAAAAATTAATGATGAATCAACTTAAGATTGTTCCTGATTATGTAAATAAAAATGCACCAGCTTAGCTTGAAAATTCATTATACTACTCTTTACCTTGTTTGAAGAGTGATGTGGGGTAAAATAATTTCAAAAATGCAATTTTCCTATCCATACTCACTGGTAGCATTGTTCAATTGTTATGGGGGGCGGGGGATTTCTCTGGAAGGAGCAGTACAAAATTTTAGTGACTAGCTCTGGCCACGTACCTAGTTGGGCATGCCACCCATGGTCCATGACAAAGACTGAACCAGCCTCCAGAGACATTTTACTTCATTTCCATAGGGACAATCCCCACAGAAAATACTTGCATGACTGCACTTAAATTTGTGGTGGAAGACCCAGTTGCTCAGGAAATTTTAATTCAATACAAGGGTGCACAGTATGCAAGACTCAAGGAATACGTTTCACTGCTTTCGATGGCATATTATATTTATTTGAACAATTTAAATGATTACTTTGATGGTTTCTTAATGAGATTTGTGGGAAGTATGTCCAAATTTTAAATGGGAAGATAATATTAAAATATTTATCGGCCTTGTGGCCAGCTTTTGTGAACAGGATAATAAACCTTTGTGTTCTATATAAGACAGGAAATTTCTGGACCAGATGAGTGACTATCTGCTTCTCTAGAATTAGTCTGCTCCATGCAGTGTATTACCACCACTTCTGATACTTGCATTCTCTACTGCATGTGGTATACTCATGCATAAGTAAGAAACACTAATATCACTCCAATAACTTCACTAGATGACAGCACTCAATGTCTTACCCGCCCTTCTTTCTCTACAACTCTTGGTATGATGTGTGACTGAGGAATGGCCCGACCTCTCTCTCGTAATGCTGGATGCAACATATCTGGATGTAGGTGAGGTGGTCTTTCTTGACGGTGATGTCCTGCAGAAATGAGGAAAAATGCTAAGAAAGTTAACATTAAACAATTAAGATTTAACTTATATATTTAGACTTAAAACATTGACAGCAAAAGATGAAAAACTATGACAAAATTATATTAACATATGGCAGCTAGTAGAATATGGTAACGTCCTGTTGCAACACAGTGAAGACCATGGCACTGAGGGGTCAGATACAAGTCTATAAGATAGTAAAGGTTATCAAAAGGAAAAACTAAAACCACATACCACCACTGTACGTTTTCAGAAAATCTACTCTGGCAAAGAGCAGAGTAATTATATCTCCACAACACTTTACTAACATATTTTTGTTATAAACTTTAGAATGAGATTTAATATTAAGCCACCAGAAATACAACTATAATGTTTAGTACACACACCAAATTACACCACACATTAAACCACTTCAACAGCACTTTTACCAATAACACAAATTACACAAAAGGATTTCATGTCACTTCCCCAGCATCACTCCAATGCATCCTATTACCCACTATGGCCAAATTATCATGTGACTTGTTTGTACAATCAATAGATAACTATTAACAGTTTACAATGTCAGTAAACAATCTCTGACTGTTTATAGTGTCAGTAAATAACCAATGGCACATCACCTTGCAGCTGTCCATAACATCAGTAAATTACCTGAGCATATAAAACCCTCAACTTCACACAGTTATGAATACAAATCCATTACTGTTAGTGCCATGCCCACAGAACAAACCCTGAAGTCAGATTAGATTAGATTAGTACAAAGCTAACACAATCATCTTACTTGGCATATGAATAGCCCCAACTCTCATCCTGTGAGGAGCACCTAGCAACCCGGGGGCAATCCCAAAGTTCAATTTGAGGCACACGGAACTGTTAAAAGAACGTATTTCATCCAGAATCTGCTTGTATGTTTTCCCTAGGCGAACGTTTTCATGTAAAAATGTGGTGATGTCAACACCACATTTATTGAGAACTTCATTTCTACATGTTTCAGATCCTGCTTTAGTGAGTTTACCCTGCTTAAAGGCCTGGATCAGCTTGGGATCTATCTCATCATAATGTTGCAAGATATTACCACACATCTCTGTCATAATCATTATCGCATTTACGTCTGTTTCGAAGATAACATCACAGCATGCTGATACTGAAAGAGATCAAACCACATGGTACATAATCCTAAAAAGCATAACACTGATCTTGAAATACAAAACACATCTAACTAAAATTTATTAGAATTATTGTTCAGTAGCTACTTGTCTCCACAGAACTGCATCCGTCAGTCGCCCTGGAAATTTTTCCTAGGAACAGAAAACTTTACAGATACCAAAAGGCTATTTTCACTGTCCATACAAGATTCGGAAAAATTTTCTTGATGTACACAGTCCATATCATATAAAGCAATCAAATCTTCATTCAGGGCAGATCAGATTTTGATGTTCTTCCTCTCCATTCATCAAGTGAGATTATAAAACAAATGAAAATAATTTATGGCATCCTGCCACTACATTCAGTCATTTGGAACGAAAATATGGTCAAAACACACACTTGAATCTACCAAAATTATTTCTAATTTCCTGATAATACGCCTCTAACAGTGATGTAAGGTAACGTTTATACCTTTCAGACGATGTCTGTTGAATGATTGCTCAATGCTCAAAATCCCATTTTTGTTCAATTTGTATATTTAAAAATAGATCTGACCCACTCATCAGCCTCACCTTGTGAATTATCTATATGATTTCGTGCACTGACTGAAGCCTGTAGCATAGGATAAAATAATTTCGGCCACAAAACTGCAAAACATCCAACTACAATCGCCAAAATAAAAATAGTCTTTCCTGTCCCAAACTCAATAGCCATTTTTGCAATTTCCTGTCGTCAACGACGTCGTCAATATGATGGTTTACAAATTATACCACCTGAGGACAGGTCGTATGTGCAAACCGCGTTCATAACATCAGAAACGTCATCGCTGTTATTTACAGTAACCATGTTGCTCATCTAGCTCGTAATGTCTGAATTCTATACATGGAATTTATTTTAAAAGCCAGTTCATTGCGAATTTATAAACATATTTACTAAAGTATGTATAAAATTTGACAAAAATTGAATTATGATAGAAAATTGAGATTTAATTTTATATTTCCCACAGAAGTTGTCTTCGAGTTAGCATCCCAATTCTTGGTTAAAATTATTGAAAATTGGGTAGGCCATGTCTTAGTTCTCACGCTTTAAAAAAGTTACACACAGTTCAATCTCTCAAGTCAGTTCGATCTCTCGAAACAAATAATTCGTATATTGAAACATTTGAGGTTATGTACTAAAATACTTAAGAAAATGTTATTAACATTTAATTATAATTGGTTCATAGGAAGTTTTTTTATTGCAATTGTAACTGCTAGTTCACAGAATTCTGGAAGAGGTAAAATCAGCAGTACTATTGGTTTACCTAAATGTGAATGACAGAGGAAGGCAGAAAACCTACCGAAAGCAGTAGGATAGTGGAGCCCTGCTGATATTTATAACGGAATTCCCCTTAATACGACGCATGAAATAGGAAGTTCGCCATCGTACCATTCTTCCAAGGTCATACAATCCAACCCAGCCCTTCCTATTCTCACCTTACTGATAGAATATTTGGAGAAATCTCATCGAATGAACCAAATTTCAGTATGAAGAATTAGAATTTATTTGAATTTTAGTGTCAACGCATTCTACATTTTAAAGCTTACAAACTGTTATCCTAATTAAATTGTAATATACAATGCAAGTGGTACAAAGACATAAAATGCTGTGCACTTGAAACAGTTTGCATCTTTATACACTTAATTTCCATGCATGTGGATATGAGTGTCTAAAAGGGTTAGCTAATTCATGATTTTTTTATTGGTGTGATGGTAGTATAGAAGCTGTTTGGTATTTTCTAACAGGAAAACGAATTTTATTACTTCATTTTCTTTTCATATTATTTCAACTGTGGTGCTTTCTTCCCTTTCATCTTTTTAAATTGCTAACCTGCATGGTCTGTTCTGCATATATTATGAAGCAATACTTTGTGATAAATATTTGATACATCATCTGTTTTAACAGGTTTTGGGGAACAGTACAATTGGTTCAGTTTAAAGGAAGGTTTGGAAAGAGCAAGGAATAACAACAAACCTCTGATGCTGATTATTCACAAGACATGGTGTGGAGCTTGTAAAGGTACTTTAAAGTTTACAAAGAAGTTCTTGCTGAACATTAAGTTTATTGCAAAATGAGAGACTCAAAAATATCTGAGTTTAAGAGAAACCTCTTGGTATTATTGAATTTCTGGTTTTTGTCTACTATTATTGATAGATTTCAATGTCCAGGGAATCAGTAATGTTAAATGTAGCATACCACTGTCTGAATCCTTCATAAATTAGAATGTTCATCACCTTGATATAGATGGAAAAAGAATGGAAGGAATTTCTTAAGCATATTATTAATTCATCTGCTTCAGAATGTCCTAACCATGTGAGAGTATTGTTATAAAAACAGATAAGCAGTGTCATGGACCAGTGACATACTATGTAAAATCTTTGTAAAGGTATGGAAAAATGCTTATTTCATAAAGAAACAAATTGATTTGATAACTGAAGTACTGAAAAATACTGTAGGTGAAGACATAAAGTTCACTATCAGAAATATATTAATTATTAGACTGTCATGGTGGGGAAAATAGAGTATGAGAGTTGTGTGTGAAATATGATAAGCATTTCCCCCTCTTGTAAGTAATCTGACAGCAGACTAGCAGCACCATCCCTCACTTTAATATTAGTTTACCAACATCTGTGTACCAGAAATTTATCTGTAAATTTTACAGCTGGAACTGTACTGTAGGGAGGCCAAGGCCCTACAAAAGGGCTGTAGTACCACAGAGTAGTAGTAGTAGTAGAACTGTAGTGTGGTACAGTGATGTACGAACATTTTCAATAAAATCAATCCCATATTTTAAGAATGCATGTCTTGACTACAATGCCCACTATAATAAAACTAAAAGTAGTTGTAACTAATCATGATGTCCGTTGTCTTCAGCCTTGAAGTCCCAGTTTTCAGCTTCAAAGGAGATAGAAGTCTTGAGCTCTCATTTTGTGATGGTGAATGCAGAAGATGATGAGGAACCAAAGGATGAACAGTATTTTCCAGATGGGGGATATGTTCCAAGGATCCTCTTTGTTGGTAAGCAAGTTAGTACAGAATATAGTTGATCTAGTTTTGTTGTGTTATAATCTGTTTAACCTTCATGATCTCTACCTGTCTTGAAAATAGTGAATGCAATTTCTGTGGACTGTGCAACCTACAATGGTAGGATGGCTACCAGAGGGAAGCTACAATTTAACCTGGACTCAGGAACGAACCTTGTGTGGTAAAATTTTACATGAGGGAGAGGAAAGGCATGAACTGAACCTGAATGCTATTCACCCAAGACATTTGACACAAATGCCCCATTCCTTATCTCTGTACCACCAGGACCTTTCATTGCAATTATATAAATTTTTTACAAGTATTTTTTTCTTTGGTCTTTAACATCCCTTAAAGTTTTATAAATTACAGGTTAATGCAAGGAATGGTGCATGTATTTTTTTGTGTCCTGAGCAATATGAATTCTTAGAACTGTGCCAAAATAATTCCTTTAAAGGAACTAAATTTCTAACATCAAACATTTGGACTAGATCATGCAGAAAACATGGTGGATCTCACACCACAGTGAACATACTGATTAGAAATTAGTGGACCTCTTATGAAGGCTGAACATTATGTTGAAAACTTTCCACTAATCTAGCAAGATCATGAGGTCAACTGACAGACAGACACACACACAAAGAAAGTATTGATCTTGAACTAATAGTTAAATCTCCAAGTACCTCTTCCATGTAGTGTGTTCTTGTCCTAATCCCCAAATATTATTTGCAATTTATTAAATATTTGTGTTCCTTAGAACCTGCTGGAAAAGTAAGAACAGAGTTCTTTAATGAGGATGGCAACCTATCATACAAGTACTTCTACTCAAATGCTGAGAGTGTGGCTACAACCATGAAAAGGGTGAAGCACTCTATCAAATCTGGTAGCAGAATTACAGAAGAACTCTGAATGCTTACAAATGTTTTTGTACTCATTTGGGTTTGGAAAGTACATGTTCTGACATTTCACTTGATTTTGGTGTCACACATATTATGACTGAGTTGTTTGTTATGAAGGATTATATTCTTCTACTTCTTTTAACAAATATTGTCAGCTGAATTGCTGCTATTTAGACCAATAAATAAACAGTTCAGTTTTTAATACATGGTTTCTTCTTTACGCATTGTATTAGGGAAAACTCAGGCAGAGAGTATATAAAAAATTAATTTTAAAAAGCAATACAGAATTAGCAAATTGAAAATGTCTCAAGGAAACTGAATCCAGAATAGGTGTCTTGCCTTTAATGTTCTTTCATTTAACATTGTGCTGTGAAGATGAATGTATAACTGCCTTATGGTGAAAAGTATTATTTCTTAAATTTAATAAATTAGATACATAAATTACTCAGAAAGCCCAGAAGTCATTAGACTGTTAAAAGAGACACATCAGCTGTAAGTCTGTGCTGGCAATATTAATTTATTGGACAAAACATAATAACATAAAGAAAAATACAGAACCTGTATTTCACAGTAGTAAAGAAGTTTTTCTAGGCTTAAAAACAGAGATAACGAGATATGTCCATGTCTCATCACCAGAATGGAGGGCAGAATCGTAATCTAAAGATAACTTAAAAAATCTTTTGAAAGTGTAGCAAAGTTAAGATATTTCAGAATGACCACAGCAAATCAAAACTGCATTCATCAAGATGTTAAGAGCAGATTAAATTCAAGGAATGACTGCTACAAGTTGAGGAGAATGAGATGGGCAGAATACGTAGCACACATGAAAATAAGAAATTAACACAACATTCTGTTTGGAAAACATTAAGGAAAGAGATCACCTAGGAGACCTTTTTACCAAGTACCACATAAATGTCAGTAGTGCTACAGAAAGCTGGCATATTAGGAATCACAATAAACAGTGTGAATAACTTGAACATAAAGAATGGAAAAGAAAATTTATCAAAAAAATTGCTTCACTTTCTTGCGCATTATGATGACTGGGAGAGCAGCAGGTTACTCATCATAAAGCAGAGTGCTCTCAAACACCGTTGCACACAACACAAACTGCAGCAAGTGACCGGGCACTGAGCTGTTGTACCAGAGTTTGCTGAATCATTTGCATGAAATATGAATACAGAGAGGTGACCAAAATCAGGTTACACTGAATCATGAAGAAGGAAGGAAGAAAGGATGGCAGATGCAGTTCATTCCATAACCAAGGAAAGTTATGTAACACTTTACATCACAATACACAAATTTAATAAAGTCCAATCTTCTTTGACCTTTATTCACAATGTTTATTTTTATGTTGCTGCATAAAATAACATGCAGAATACATCTTGGAAAAATTAAATGATTACAAACAACCATCATATTTAAAATTTTACTGAAATATCAACAAACATATGGTACATCTGATCTCACAAGTCTTGTTATTGTATGGATCTAATCACATAGAACTGCAGTCTCACATGTCAGACTGAGAAGCATGCTGATTGGAAGTAGGGGGCAGTACACTATGACATTAGACCGTGACCAAGGATAAAGCAAATAATGTCTTTCTGTGAATTATCGCTTGGCAGTGAGTAAATCTGGATGATCTATGTTGAGTTGGTAAGTGTGTACAACAGGATGGAAGCCAGGTAACAGAATGTCAAGATGTGTTCACGCCTACTGAAGTGATGATTCATGTGACTGTACTGTTGTAATGCCTAGTGAGGCACACTGATATTGATTCGGTTAAAAGTCCTGAGAATGTTCGTCACCTGCTGTACTCCATGGAGTTCCTTTCTTTTCTTTTTTATTTTAACAAACTGCCTGTAAATTATTCATCTTCATTCTGTAATGAAGTTTTCTATTTCAAACGTTTATATGGAATGGTTATTAGCAGTTTTTATCAAATTACACAAAAATAGTGTGATAGAAACTCATTTGACGTAATGGTCAATGAGAGAATAAGTCACAGACAGATGTAACAGCACTCACCTCCTCTCTGCAAGGCACTGCAGTCCACGGCTAGACGTCAATTTGGAAGGAAGTTTCCCTGCTAAGCCTTGTGGGGGCTCCACTACGCCCAGACTTGCGTCCCAACTTGCTCATGTCACACTCTGCTTCACTTAATTCGTGAGAATGTGAGTCAGAGAATCGTGAAGGTGGGTGAATACGATCACTGAAACTTCAGATAGAAAAGCTACTTGGAAACATAGTGATAAAAGTTCAGTGAATGAATGAGACATACAAGAACTGGGACTTAGAAGTTCCTGGCAGATGTAAATAGATGGGTAGACAAGGTACCTACATTATAAGATGATTGACTCTTAGGTTACTTAATGAAAAAGGAGGCTGAGTGTATTCATGAAGAAAACTATAGAAGATTCCAGCCATAAGAACAAAACACTCAGGTTCAGTCCTTTGGAACATGTCACTTGCATCTTCTGTTAACCTATCCTTACATGTGTGGCTCTTTCACACAGATTAGCTGAGTGGACACAGAATAAAGTTCTGATATTTGAACACTGTGTTTCCATCATCAGGGACTGATGTGGAGAGTGACACAAGTGAACCAAAGAACCTAAGATGGAATAAAGTGATTACATATCATTCAGTTTGTGATGACAGACAGTCAATTTTAGTCTGTATTGACTGAGAACATTGCATTGCATGCAGATAGTTGCAACTTACACAATTTAAAAAGAAGACTGAAAAGGTAAACTTTGCAGAGTGCACACAAATTCTAAAGGCAAACTTTGCACCAATGTTTCTAAACTGGGGGTCTGTACCTGAGCAGTCCCAAGTTTAGTAGACTGTATTCTTATTTTTGCTACACTGTATTGCTGTAAGCTTTAAGCTCTTTTCATTACATTTTACTTCCACAGTGGAGTAAAAACAAGACAAATTATACCTGCTGTCTATATTGCAGTTAATCTGAATTCTATTTAATGAAAATGTATGATATTTGGGGAAGGAGGCCTGCAGTACCAAAAGTTAAGTGTAAAAGTTTGTTAACATATCCTTGCACATTGTTCATGACAGATTTTTCTTTTTGTGAATCATGAAAGTAGGTCCTGTTTGGACCTGTATGGACTGTGGAAACTTCCCATACTAGTTGCTATACAGAATGTTCGGTACAACAGGAGGAGCCTACCTGAATGTGGTTTCTTCAGTGTGGCTGGAATATCCACTACTACTTCGTACTTGTCGCTTTCCCATCATCTGTCCTTTGTTCTTGGACTTCCTGGATGGGAAGGGTTTCCTTGCATCTGACGGGGAAGTTTCAGAAGATGAGCTTGATTCCTCCACCCCTGACTTGCCCACCTCTGCAAGTTTCACAGTTCCCATTATTGTTTAAGTCTTCTATTGCCCAAGCGCCTACATGGCGTATAGTGGGACAGCTTTACTTTTACTTTACTTTTACTTCATGTGATCATCTTCATACTACCTTTATCCAATAAAAGAAAATACCATTAATGCTGCATCAATGGACTGTTCACTACAATCTGCCAACACCAGACTAGTGAAATATCTGACCTATGGAGCCACATTTAAAATTTAATTGTGTGAGACACTTGAACAGAAGTAAAGATAGGTAAGGTGAGTGAAACTGAAGTCAATGTTTTCATCATCTGATACATTTGGTGAGGGACATTTTTCTTTTTGATGAACTCAGTACAAGAAGACAGCCATCTTCAGACTCACAGCTGTGAAAACCTCAAATCCTACTGAACTGAGTACAGCATTATTAACCACTTCATATGCATGACATAAAACACCAAACCTAATGTTAGAGCATTCTGAAGAACTCACAGCACTTAACCAATAGATACATGCTGCTCAAGTTTCACTTAGTAGTGTCACTTCCAACAAACCATTAATATTTAGGTCCATCAGAATAAAACGTACGAGGTGCGATCGAAAGGTTTCAAGACTGCGCGTATAAAAACCCGTACACTTATCTCAGGTATTAAATTCATCCATCACCCTCGAAGTAGTTCCCCTGGGAGTGAACACAACGATCCCAGCGCCGCTGCCAAGCCTGGAAGCATCCCTGGAAATCTTTCTTTGTCAGCCTGTCAAGCACCATCTGCGATTCTGCCTGAATCTCTTCTATCGTCTCAAATCTCCTTCCCTTTAGCTGAATTTTCATCTTTGGGAAGAGGAAGAAGTCACATGGAGCTTAGAAAGCAAGTTAGTCGTTGATGGTACGACGTCGATCTTCGTAACATTTTCGGGCGTTGTGCTCGGAGATGGTCGTCCAGAACGCTCGTCATCATCGACAGCGGTTCGGCCATTTTTAAAACGTGAATGCCCCACAAAAGTTTGTGCACGACCCATTGCGGACTCCCCAAATGCTTGCTTTAGCATTTCATAGGTTTCCGTAGCCGTTTTGGCGAGTCTTTGGCAAAATTTGATGCACACGCCATTCCGAAATCGCAGGAGGGTTGGTGTAATGCACTACCAAAATGCCCGTAACTAAGAAACAAATGCTAATTCAATGATGCCGGCTGATTCACTATGAATGTAGGCCGCACCCCCTAGTGGCAGAAGCTCGTACTACATCCGGTTCGCCCTCTATTGATACAGTCTTGAAACTTTCCGATCGCACCTCGTACTGTATGGAATGAGCCTTAGGGAAATGCGATAAAGCAGATTAGAGGTCTGGGCATGTAGCATAGACTGGAAAATAGGATATGCATCCAAAATATCATTGGGAAACCACTTGGAAGACAGTAAATTATGTGGGAAAAATTTATTTAAATAGAGACAAGTAAAATAGGTGGTGAGGAAATGAATCTGATGGAATTGGTTCAGGTCATGCTAACATATTTTATTACCGTACTCACCTCGGGCCATCCTGTGCCTGAAAGAGACAAGCTCCTGGCTAGCAGCCACTTGTCCCCCTGGGATTTCTCCCTCAGAGTCACTGCCCAGTGTATCGTACTCTGAAATAGGCAGGTGCAGAGTTAAAATCTTCTTAACTTCTGAATCAGTGCTCCCCAGGTTGTCCGACTCTGAAACAACGTGGGTCGGAATGAGGTTGTGCCCCACCCACCTCTCCCTCAAATTCAAAGATAGGAGACTGATAGGTACTAACAAACTGATGTCAGAAAATTTGGAAGACTGCCTACAGCGCTTGGCACAATGAGATAATGCACCCAGACTTTAGGCAGAATTTTACAGGAGAAAATGTACATCGTATACTCCATCAATACCAAACTTTTACACATACAGACAAAAGAAGGTTAGAAAAGTTGGATTTAACCTCATATATCCATTCTAAATGTTAAAATGTGCTATAAGGAGCCATACTATAATTTAATGTTAACAGACTGCATAGGAGCCTGACCCTGCTGTTTGTTTTGCTTTTTTAAAATAGTTACTTCAGAAGTATTGAGCACTTCAACTTTTAGGCAATTTTGGGATCTTCAAGACCAAGAAACATCCGAGAAAGGAGGTGGCAAAAACCCACAACTGGGTTGTACAGCCAAGAAAAAACAACAACTGATGTAAATAAATAGATTTATGAAGATATCAACTGGCTCAGAAGAGGATACAACGTGGAATTTTGTAAACATTCTTATGTCCATCTCCTATTTTCAGGTAAAGATTAAATTATATGGAAGTAAAGTGACATATGAGAAATGTAAACAAAATTATGGCCAGAAAACCGTAAGAATTATATCTGTAGCTTATAGCATAATCTTAAGGAAACAGGGTATAAGTTTGCAGGCTGGATTCATTTGGCTAAATAACATGATAATAAAGAACCTTCTGGTTCCAAGAAAGCCAGGCAGTTTCTTGACTGACAGAGCTAGCTTCACAGAAGGAATCTGTCCCATGTAGTCAATCAGATGAATCTCCTTAGAAAAATGAAAATGAATTTCAGAATTTGTTTTCTGTGAGATATAAACTAAAAGAACTTTTACTGTGTATAAGAGACATTACATTCTTATCACATGAAAGACACTGACCCATAACATTAATTTGGTGACATTAAAATTAGGGTCAGAGGAGCATACAGGTTAGTTACCCTAACATTACCAGGATTTTAAATATTTCTCATGCCTGTGTACCATTTTGTAACAAATGACAGCTAAATAATAGTACCTTGGCTTTCAGAGTGGGGATCCCTCAGTTTTCCTCCTTTTCTTCTGACTTTTGTGTACTCTGGTTCCTTCTGCTGAAAAACATCAACATGTGTTAACACCATGCATGCAGATATTGATGTCCAACAACAGCAAAAAATTAACTCCAGTGAACAATTTACTGCCACTTATCTTCCAAGTAGATGCTCTCCAAGATGTTTTCCCATCAGAACTGTGTGTGTGTTTGTTTTGTTTTCTGAAGTATACAACCAGTTTATTGCAGCTTCCTAGGTTTCAATACCCTAGCAATATGAAGTATTAGTCTGTGCTGTAATACTGTCCATTCCATACATACTGGATCCACCTTTGCACAGCACTGAAAGCTGTTTATTTTCTTACATGCAACAGAAACCAAACCATCAGTGTAATGGTTCTGCTTGATTTTCATGTATTTTGCAGTTGCTTAGTCTTACTATAAAACCTCCATGGCAGGACTCCACCAAATTTGGGAGCCTGTGATGTTAGGTAGGATATGAAACAAATGTCCATGGCTCAGTTGTGGTCTTAACTATTATCCCTAGAGTTTCTTAGCACAATACTCCAGTAACCATGTAAAAGCATAGCCATTACTTACATGTCTAAACTTGTAGTTCTCTGCTCCAGCTGGTTTGGGGTCATGATAGACAAAGGAGCCCCTCACAGAATGATACGGTCCACTATACACATTGCCACTGTATGTGCTCTCACTGTATGGGGGCTTGGATAGCTGAAATGTGGCATAGGGACAGATGTCCTCGATGTAGTCTGCAACACAAGTATTTGTCACATAAAGCATCCAGGAAATAGTGCTCTGTTCCAGCTGGAGATCCATTTGGCCCAATCATCATGGGCATGACAATTAGTTACTAACTTGTGGAATTCTGGTGAAATTTTTTATCTGTGCCTCCAGAATTGAAGATATAACTGCAGAACAATACTATGCCAGCAGAATTTTCAGATCAACTTCTGGCTGGCTGGCTGGGCATATCACACATTAGGAGATAAAGAACATATGTGGAATAATGTTTGACAGGGAAATAAGGAAAGTATTCAAATTAAAACCTGTCCTAGTGATGGGTCAAACAGAAGAAATTTCACTGGTCTGGCACAGCCACAGATCAAAGTAATGATCAGAAATCACATCTTAACATGTGAAGAGCCAACAATTACATGGTACTAAGGATGTGAGTAGGAAGACAGACAAAGACATTCCAAGACATCCTCATCACATGGCTTAATTATAACCTGCCAAATCAGTAATATAACCGTTCCACCTTCTCGAACTGGTCTGCTCAGCTGCTCAGGGTGTTTGTCTCAAAAGTTGCTGGATGGGTGTTGATCAAAGATAAACCACAGAGGTCGATGTTCAGTTCCTGGAGGGTCTATGATAGTATTTTGTCTAACTCCTGATTTCAAACATCTGTCTCCTCCAAAAGTTCCTTCTGCATAAAGCAGTGCTTCTGATATAAATCTAAATCCAAAGTTCTGATCGGCTGAGGTATCAGTGAACTCGAGATCATGAAGCTTAGCTCCCCGACATGTTCCCACACAGTTCAATGAACATGACCTTCCAGAATTAATTCAAGTACAGAAACCCTTTGAAAGAAATTAACAACTGGGACTTGGGAAACTACCAAATCTTATAAGTCATAAATGGCTAACTACCAGAAGCCATAAATCAATAACAATAAAAGCTATAAATCTGAAACTCCCAAAATCTTGCAAGTCATAAATGACAAATTAATAGGAGCCATAAATAACCAACAATACCAGTGGTGTAACCATAAGGTAAGCATGGTTTGCCCTGTTTCAATATACACACTTCAAAAGAGCAGCAACTATATGTAAAGGGCATTATTGCAGGCATTTGCTACTGGAAGAATTTTGTCATTCTTCATTTGACATAGGAGAAACTGCTTGAGTTGTGTTGGCAGTTTGTCTCATTGACATTCACTCTTTCTCCAGCTGAATAACAGATGTGGTTCAGCTGTGAGGCTTTTGCATTTATCATACAGCAGGTAGTAGTCATACAGTGATGACTTCTGAATTTACAGACACTGCACAAATTTATATGTTTCTTTCTTTCTTTCTTTCTTTCTTACTACAGGCTATTTTTGTGGCAGAAATGAGCACTAAAACTGGTAATGTAGGTATGAACATGCATATTCATACAGCATGGATTTAATTTGCTTATAGATTAATGAGAAATAAATGAAGACTCAAGCCACAAAATTGTGTGCTTAGGGTGCCAAAGGCTATTAAATAAAAAAACAATTTTATTGATTCTATTTTCAACCTTCTACTTAATTTATCCTTTCGTTATAAAGGTGTGACAAATCTGTATTACCTGCAGAGTCAGTTTTGCAGCTGGCTGAGTCAAGGTTGAGAGCCTGTTGTCCACTGCCAACCCTCACTGCCAGATACTGCTGGTCCCTGTTCTGTTGGTTCTGCATTTGGGCCACTGATGGGGACTCCCCCATGTGAGCATCCTGGTTCTGTAACTCTGTGCACATACAACACCACTCTTTCAACATGTCTATATTGACACTGTGACATGCTGGCATGTTTCCAGATATGTTGACTACATTACTTCTAAGAAAAATGACTGTTAATCAACTACATGCTAAAGGTTTTCACCTGAATAGCTGACAGTTATTCACCTGGTTAAGAAATTTTCTGTTGTTATAAATCATGAAGGTACCCACGATCACAGAAGCCCACCACAGGACTGTGGAGTGAGCCAGTTCAATCCAGTTCACAATAAGTTTTCTCTCAGATCCACTTTTGTATCATCCTCTTAACCCCAGGTAGACACTTTCAAGAAATTTCCTCATCAAACTTCATGCATGCATGTCTACCACTGGAGTAAAGCCATGACTCCACTTTAGACCCCTATCTAATAATTATTACAATAAAATCCTTAGAGATTTAGTTACAACGGAAACTGATTAACTCCTTTCAGTAGGGTCCTCTTTGATAGTGATAGCAATTAATCTGTGTCAAAAAGCAGTACCTCCTATTAATAATATTAGCAATATAGTATGCAAAAAAGTCAATCACAACTGATGATTGGAAACAAAATACTGAAAGGCAGCTGCACATGACTAGTGAAAATTTACACAAATTGTATTTATGATTCCTTAACTACAAAGTACAGAACTGTGTATTGGCCAAGAAAAACAAGCATTCATACTTACTTTTCCTGTGTATGAAAACTGCAACTCCGAATAGCCCAAGCAGGAAACCCAGCGACACAAGGATTGGGATGATGACCTTGATGTTGGTATAGAAAGGCACTTCTCGTGAGTGCGAGACTGGTGGCGCAAGTTCAGGGATCACGGTGACTGCAACATGACAAGCTCAATTCAACAAACTTATGTGAAGAATAGTAACTGCTACCAAGGCTACATGGATTTCACCACTAACAAGCAGGTATGGGCCAGCGAGATAAAAAGACAACATCTGTAAGCATTGATTAACTAACTTCACAGTACACTGCCTTTTTGAGCAGCTGATGTTTACTCATGTGGTCAAGAAATTCCCCACTTTTATTAGCGCTGAAGGTTCACCATCCCATTCACAGAACTGCACCATTGGATCCTATCTTGAGTCCATTCAACCCAGTCCACACCCTCACAAATGATCTCTTCCCTTGATGTTTTCTGAACAAAATTTTGTAGGAATTTAGCCATGCATAACCCTGACAATGTTAGGTGAAGAGTACAAACTGATTTTATGTGAATGACAGACCAAATTTCACACAAATTTTGTGTCAAGCTGTGCAGTTGTATGAAGTCTAAAAATCCAAGAATCAGGTGACATAAGAGTACATACCTCCTTCAGCAGTGAGGGTTGAGAAGTTGTACAAAGCCACAGTGGAGCCTGCATTATTGTGTGCAGTGACTCGGAGGTGGTACTTTGTAGCAGGAGCAAGGTCAAGGATACTGTAAACTCTCTCTGTGGGCTGAACATTGTTGGATACAAGAGACCAGTCACTGGAACGATGTGCATCACGATACTCAATTATAAAGTACAGTATTGCACAACCACCATCACTCCAGGAGTCGAGCCAAATCGTAAGCACAGTTGAATTCACAGTGATCAGCTGTGACTGCTTTGGCTTCACTGGAACTGAAATTATGATTAAAATGGCTAGAAACTCTACAACTTGAAGCACTTCACACAATAAACTTATTTTGTCATTTCTGGTAATAAAAATAACGCAACAATGGGGCTTATAAACACAGTCTTCTGTCTTGACGGAATAACATGAATTACAAATACATTGAAATAAGCTACTAAGAAAAATTAAACCAATGAAAACAAACTAAATAAGCAAAATAATATATCATAAAATGCTGAACACTATGCTTTGTAATATTTTTCAAATATTGTTAGGTTCAATAAATTAAACAGATTCTTATGTATGGGAGAACCAATAATTTCACACAGAACTTTAGTGGAGAAACCTCTCATTTGCAAGATCAATATGCAGCTGGGAACATAATATTAAACTGGGCCTTAGGGATTTACTAATGTACACCCTTAACTGACAAGACTGCCATATCAATGGGCTGACCCACCTGTTCCCTTTGTGTATGCATTGACAATGTCACAAGGAAGCCCTGTTCCAATCTTGTTGAAGGCTGTGATATAAAGTTGGTAGCGAGTCCCACACCACAGGTTGTGCAATGTGTGTGAGTTGGCTTTAGCTTCAATCTGCATTTCTTCCCAGTCACCATGGTCTCTTTTGTAGTTGATTACATACCCTGAACAGACACATAAAAATGTTTAAGTTCCACATTGCCCAACCATCACATCATGAAGTGAGTACTGAGCTTCAGAAACTTATATTGTAGCATTACTGCTGTGTAGTACATTCAATAACTGACAATTGGTGTCTGCATGAACACGTATAAATGATTTATTTGGTATTCTAGATGATTCAACACTTAATTACATCATCACTGGACCTTTTTATGCAGTTTCACTTCTGCTACTGGATGCACTCTATGAAAATCATCAATTATTTATACTTATGTATAGTAAGTAGTCATCCAGGTTATGATACTATGCTGCAGTTACCAGTCCTCTGAAACAGTGGTAAACACCTACAAGACTGAATGGTGTTACAACCCAGATAACTATCCACAACTTCAGAAACTGTTAACCTTGGCACAAGATGGATGTGATAGGTCAGCTCCATGCTCTCAGTGGTACCATCTGCATAGAAGATAGGATTGGCCCTAGACCCCAATATGGCCAGATGAAGAAGCTTTTTGATTCCATTTCTAGAACACCTGAATAAATTTCAGCTGCTGACTCATGCAGTGCTTAACAACAAAACAATGGCTTACCAAGGATCATGCTCCCGCCATCATGGTTGTCAGTCCACTGCAAGTGCAGGCTGTCTGCATATGAAGTCACAACAGACAGTGTTGGGGCATCTGGAGGCACTGCAAGGCACACAAACTGTCACAACTAAGTTTAGTTGGCACACACAATATGGCTGCAGTGAACATGACGTACCTCGCACTCTGATGCTGTACACAATCTCATCCTTCCCATGATCATTTTCAACAGCACATGAGTAGTTGCCTTCATCACTGTGTTGAATGTCCTTTATTAGGAACGAGCCATCCTTGTTTATCTGAAAGAACAGAACAAAGAATTACAAAAGTGTTACACAAGTCCCTTACTAATGCAGGGTTTATGATGGAAGCAATCAGCAAACTTAGATAAATGTGGGTAAAATATTACTCCTGTGAACACAGTCATAAAACTTAAGGTTCCATAAGGGGTGGGAAGTTTCTTGATTAGCCAAGCATACTACCAGTTACTAAGATTGACTCTGTTCTGTGGGATTGGTTGGTTGGTTCGTTAGCTAGGAGCAAGCTGTACTTGAGCAGAACAATAAGCAGGAAACATACAAAAATATGGTACCTAATAACATAATTTTTAGTTCTGAGGAGTAAATATATATTTTTATATTAAAATGTTCTCATGCTAAGGAATGAAAACACTTGGGTCACACAGGCACAGATGGGAACACAGTATTAAGCTGGATCTGAGGGATACAGACTGGAGCATGTGGATTGGATTAATCTGACTCAGCATATGGTTTAGTGGCTACTTTCTCTGCAGCTACCATATTTTAGTTACATTATATTATGTTGGATGAAAATAAGCTAAAATATGCTTTTAGTTAGTAACAAAATGCAGAAATTCTACACGCCTGCAAACAAATTGGTTTAGAAATAAAAACACAACAGTAAACTTCAAAATAAATTAACTCCATAGAGCAAGGACCTTCTTCAGAAACTGAGAATATGCTTAGTAGAATCTCTCCATGTCTATGGCTGTCTGTAACATTTCATAACATGCTGGTTTTATATGGTGAGGAGTTGTTAGCTCCACGCCCAACTGTAGGGGCACCCATAATTAATTCTCCCCACCAAGTTCACAACCAACAACTGCTTTAATGTGAATAGCTGTGATGTACCTGCTTCCTTCCATTTGTTTCCATTATTCTGTCTTGCAGTCGCCA
>NW_019060649.1:187427-215086 GCF_000696155.1 Zootermopsis nevadensis | reverse complement strand
ACCTTTCTGCAAGGGAGAGTTATGTCTTTCTTCCAAGGGGTGACAATTTCTCTGCTGAAAGAAACAATTCTTGCTGGAACTGGAATGAAGAAAAGCTAATTACAAAGTATCTCATGTCAGCTACAAGTCTATGAAACTGTCCTCAGGCAAATGTAGAAGCAAGGACATGAAGCCTGATACATTCTTAACCTCAGGCCCATCTGCATTTTCTGGTTACACCAACTCCAACAGAGTTCTATGCACAGGACAATAGAGGTGCTTTTGACAAGATGACAGAGAAAAACCCACCAATGAGAACTGATCCCCAGCGGCATAATACAAATAGTGTTTCACCTTACTGGTTAACAGTTGTTTGGTCAAGTAAAAATCCTGTCACCTTAGCTGGTTCTTCTGCTCATAACTCTCTGGTAGTCAAAGTCCACTCTCAGATGTGACAGTGAGCCAGTTTGAACCAAATTCTCAGTCATCTCTCTAAGAACCATGACAATGATGTCCCAAAATTAACCTCTTATTATTCTAAGCAACTGTTTACAAAAAGGGTTTCCCCATCAAACTTTTGTAAATTTTCTGTACCCATCATGTGTCCAGCCCATTAAAGCCTCCTAAATTTCACTAGCCTAACATTCTAAGTACCAAACTGCATGTCCTAGATTTTCCCAACGATGAGGCCTCTGTGAACTTCTGTTAACCCTACATTCAAATACTTATTCAACATAATAAATTCTTCTTGGGCTACCAGTCATACTGTCAGTACTCTGAGAACGAGGGCAAAGATGGTTCTTGACACGTTGGTGTTTTCTTCATTAAGCCACCTTACACGGCTGGTAGTCCAAGAAGAATTTATTATACTTAGTTGCCGTGAAACTTCAGATTATACCTTATTCAACATATTCATGGCTTTGCCACTTACCCTTATTAGAAGGGGTAATGGTAACAACCCTTGTGCTCTCCCCCTCCCCCACTTTGGTAGAAGCTGTGACCCAGAACTGGTAGGTGGCACCTTCCTGCTGTAGTATCATCTCATGAACCTCACTCTGAGGGCTCAGGATTCGCTTGTGAGTCCCCTCCTGTAACAAGTGCTAGAACTGTCAAAAACCAACTATGCATTTTAAGCCATACTCACATATTTCATGTACATAAAGTGATGTCTATCTGTTCATCCATCTGTCAGATCACTTAAAAGTTTTTTGGTCTGTACTGATCCACTATAACTACTACTTTACAAGGAAAACAAACTGAACTTAATAAAATTTCCAGAAACAAGCTTACCATATGAGAAACGGATATATGACACACAACATAAACCTCATATTTAATTCTTAATAATTTCATACAAGTATACCTGCCCCTAGTTAAGTAATTAACTAATCCCTTGGAAAATACTCCTTGAAAAACACATTATCACTTACCTAGTCAAGAAATTCCCCACCATTTATGGAACCAAAAGATTCATTATATGTTCATAAGAACATACCATTGGTCCCTCTTCTAAGCCAGATGAATCCAGACCACACTGAAATCTGTTCTTTAAGATCCATGTTAATATTGATCTCCCATGTACCTCTACATCTGAAGAGTGGTCTCTTCACTTCTGGTTTCACCACCAAAATTTTGTTATGCATTTTTCACACAATGAATTATCTCTTTGCCACAAAAGTAATTTATGTTTCTGTACAGTACAGCCCTGCCAACTATAGATTTTATGTAAAGGAACTGAACATCTAGTCTTGGTAATGCAGCCTGATCACAGACCTCCTTCCCATCCTCAATGATGCCCATGTAGAATGTGTGGCCTGTTATCTGTCCATTGGGATGCAATGGTGGCAGCCAAGAAACAAGGATCTTATTGGTAGAGCTGATGACTGCTTTGATGTCAGCTGGGGCTGAAGGCACTGTTCAGAAAATTAAGATATTTGTTGAGTATAACCCTACACAGTTTACATGAGGTCACCATAAATTAAAATTCAAAATTCCAGGCATAAAACAAAGCACAAACATTGCTGAACCTTTGCATGCTGATACATTAAAAATAATCATCTCTTGCTGAGGTCAGTTTTTCTAAAACTAAAAGCAACAACATTGTGACCATGTAAAAGTAGTAGTTCTTTCAAAGTTCATGATTATAATGAACCACTTAAAATCCAAAAATATTAGATGTTTAGTAATGTTACAAATGTTAAAAATCAGATATGCAGTGATGGCACATATCTTATGATTCTACAAGAATAAGAAACAGGTTGGACACAGCAGACATGTTTTGAAGCACTGTCCTCTTTAAACACACATTTAAATATCATTAAATTCTGAATCTGCATCAGCTAAAATCTATTTAATGTCTGAAAAGCTGTATCACACTGACAATGTGATAATTTAGAACATTCCTATACAGAACATACAAATAACAGTGATACGTGCCATCCTCTTCGGTGCAGCAGAAGGATGGGGGGCTCCTCAGACCGTCCCCAACAGATGTGAATGCCAACACTGATATGCTGTAATTTGTGTACTTTTGTAGGCTTGGAATTGCAGTCTTCAGGGAGGTTGTCACTTTTGTTTCTTGTCCACCTTTTTCTGAAATAATTTTAGCATCATAAAAGACTGATTGCACAGATTTATACTGGGCAGGTTGAGATTTAAAAATAAGAAGTTAACCTTTGTTGTCCAATATTGATAATAACCTGGGATGCACAATTCCTTCAGTCCAATGAATTAAATGACACTATTTGCAACACAGGTAACAGCAAGTATCCAATGAAAAGCTTACCATGTCACAGTACCATGTATTTATGCAGATCTAAAAGTAAGTGTGGTCTCTACATGGAAAGAATTCAGTATATGGGGACATAAACAATAAACACATAGAGTTCACACTATTAGATTGCTTTAAAAATTAGTAAAGATTTGTAAATAGTCCTGTATGTAGGAACATGAGAGAGAGACAGTCCCTTAGGCAGCACTCTGCAGCACCTGAGAATTAAACAAGCCTGGAGGACAGTGGGAAGTATGAAATGAGCTCCAGAGTTACCACAGTAAAGCATGGATGGATAGGTGACAAATACTGACAAACATATACTTAATGAGAGAATGGGCTGTTGATGAGCAGTGAATCTGAAAAGAAAGAGCTGCAAGACATACGAAGGTACTGTGCCTGCTTCAACATTCACTTGGAAACAGATAATCAGTAAAAGAAAGCCACATGGTCAGATTTGAACTACAGACCTTATGAATATGAAGATGGTATGATGCATTGTAATGCTCTCAAGTGTAGGTTTAAGACCTCACAGGAAGGGGTTCCTGATTTCCACCTATCAGAACATGTCACTTATTCTGAAGATGGACAAAGTAATGGGTTTTGAAATGTTAGTTAATCTTGTTTTATTAGATCTGGGCATTTTCTGTGAAAGACTGAATAATCTCTTATGTTCCAATACCACGTAAATACCTTGTATCTGTTACATCTTGTTCCTACTCTGAAGCCACACTACATGAGCGTTCATTGCAATATGTTCCTCCCAAATTTTGGTACACAACAAAATTGCTACATAATGCAACAACCCAGACCACCAACTATGTAACACAGGTACATCTTCCAAGGTTATGGACTGACACTAGCCTATATTCTCCTCTGTTTCATGGACAAATACCTCTGCCACAACAAACATATCCTTGTCCAGAAAGGAAGATACAATACACATTGCAGTATGACATCTGCCAACTGTCCAATTTTGTACAAGAAGTAACATCATTTTGCAACTGGAATATGAATCTGTTGATTTAATGATAAACAGAAGTAAAAAGAAAAAAGCATTAATTTGTAATAACATCTTTTATTTTCCAGACTGTATGACCATGGATCTGCAGAACACAATAGTACTGTCCTGTTATAATGTGGCCTTTGGGTTCAGTATCAAGGTGATTTTTTTTAAGAAGCAGCTAGATTTTGGAGTCCAAGACAACCTTCATCATAGAGTTCCACAAAGTAGCAGATCACGTGTCCTGCATCCCTGACAGGTGCAGATAGTGTATCATTTTAATGGGCAGGGGTAGAAACAGTGGGTAGTGGGACTACAGGATGGAAAACTTAAAGCAATAAAAATACCCACCATACCATTCTTCAGCGGGCTGATGTGACACCTTGTAACCCATCACTACACCATTGCGGCCTTCAAGTGGAGGTGGTTCCCATGACACTTGAAGACTCTGTGATGTCAATGCAGAACACTGAACATTCTCTGGTGGGAGACTTGGCACTTAAATAAAGCAATGAGACAGGCAGAAAGGTGATGAGTTTCATATGTTTTGATACAGAGACATTGGTGTGCAGTTAGCTGTCATACTATTAACAAAACTGGAAGGCTGCAGCCCATACAACAGCACATATATTCTGTTAACATTATGTTCTCTGTGTGTGTGTGAGTGAGTTACTAAGTGAATGTACTCCTGTAGAAACTTCTGAACCAGTGGATGGGGTTTCTTAAATTTAGTATATGAACATAATGGTCCTAGAGGCAGCAGTTTCATATATTTAATCCTTAGATTTTGTGAGATGACATGCAAAGATAGAAGACTGTAAAATGAATGTTAGCCTTTCTGACATGGTTACATAGTTGGGCCTTATACTTTACTACATACAAACAGAACTTGCACCAACCATCCTCTTGAGTGCGGGCAGTGATATGCTCTGAGGATGGGCCAGCACCACGGCTGTTGTATGCCTGGACCACAATTGAGTACATGGTGTACTTGGCCAGTCCCTGCAGCACCACCTCGCCCCCATACTGAGCTCCCACCTCAACAGTCTTGAAATTATAGTTGTGTGTTGTTGTGGAAGGAGATGATGATACTGTCATGTGTGATGACTGTTCCTGGTACCCCACATAGTAGCCGAGCAGATTTCCATTCCAGAATTCCCTTTCTGGGGGTTCCCATGACAAAAACAGTTCTGTAGAACTTCTTGCTTCTGCATGAATGTCTGTTGGTGCTCCACTTGGAACTGGAAAAATAAACCACTGCATGTTAAGGTTCTGCCCTCAGTGGCTCACACAGTGAGTAGAGGAAGTGGCAATACAGAGGCAACTGAGCTACACAGTGTCCGGGAGTATAGTCAGTCCACCCAGCATCAGGGGATATAAATTCAGGGGACTGGTCCTCCAGGTTGGGGGTTGGATGATAGGCTGACAACCTATCTCTGTGAAAGAAACATTGTTCGGAAACCGCAGAAAATAGCGGAAGCCAAGACCCAATCTGACTTGTGGTGCACTGAATAATAATGATGATGATGATGATGATGATGTTAAGGTTCCGTCTCAATGAGACTGAAAGATTTCTGAAACATGATTTAAGTGTTGGAATCTGGACAGATGTACATACATACTGCAAGTGCACTCACACCTCACTTTAAGAACTTAATTGAAAAATTAAGAGATGTAAGTCAAATCTTGCAGATCTGGACATTTACACTACCCTTTTATGTTCATGTTCAGTTACCCTATGAGAATACTAACAAACATTTGTTACCTGCTACAGCTAGCAGAAAGCAATGTTTTATGAACATCACTTCCCATTGCTTGCTGTTTCATGCCCGCAGTATTCACAGTTTGTTATGTCTCTGAGTTAGGTGTTTTATTGCTGTGTTTCACTATTATATAGTTCTCAGAATGCATACCCTGTATTCTGAGAACTGTGCTATGCATGTAATTATATACATTTAAAAACTTTACTAATAATACTCAATTTAAGATTTTTAACTTAATGTATAAGTTAACCCACTTAACTCAGTGGTAAAGTTCCTCCGCCTACTATGTTCCTGAATAGGTTTCAATTCTACTGTCCCATCCAGAAAAATAAGTTATGAATTCCCTGCATAATGTAGTCAATTCTGGTACATCTGGTCTGTTAATACCTCTAGATTTTGGATTCATGAATGCTAACTTCCAATGCTCTCTTGTAAATAGCATTAAAGAGGTTGCACAAATGAGCAAGGACCTTCAATATGCAAATGAACAAACTCAAACACTTCTCTAGACACAGTATACAAATCTCGTTAATTATCCTAAAAACTTTAGGCATAAAATGTGTTTCATTTTTCACTTCAACTCTGTTCAAAATATGTTTTGTTCCAATAAATATTTAATGACTTATGCTTAAGTTAAATGTAAAAACACATGCAGGTCTTCAAGGAAAGTGTCCATTGTTGTTGTCTAATTTTAATCAACACTTGAACATGTTGACAACATTTAGTAAAACTTCCCAGTATCAAAATTAATGAAAATCTGTCAAGTATTTTTAGATTTATCATAATGATGAGAAAATGCTTCCCTTGATCCCATGCTTTGTTAATAGCAAATAATGGCAAAGTAATTATGAAGAAGAATCATGTCCTATTTTAAGACACTATTCCAGTTTCTGCACAGAGAGACTAGATCAAAATGGTATACTGAATTGTACTGTTTACAATCACCTTCTTCCTGAGTTGTGACCTGGATCACCTCACTGGGGTCACTCAGACCCAGTCTGTTCTCTGCCATGATTCGCAGGTGATAAGAACTGGCAGGCTTTAAGTTTTGTACTGTTGCTGTTGTCTGTGTCCCTGGGACTGTCAGCTTCGATGGCTGGGCCTGCCAGACGTCTGGGGGAACAAATCACTTCATTCATAATCAAAGGACAAGAGTCCTTGAGAAGCTCGCTGTCATTCAGCTAGTCAAAAATACCTCAATTTTCATGAAACTAGAAGGTTCATTACTAGTATAGTTAGAACAGACTACATGGGTTTAAAACAGAGAAATTGACATGCTCATGAGGGTATATTCACATATGTGTGCTGACAACACTAACAAGACTCTAAATTTAACTCAGCTTAAGGCTTTTAGTGTATACTACTTATACCAAATTTCATACAGTTTAGTAGCTGAAAGACAATAGGAGCATATTAAAGACAGCTTTATTACTGAGAGTACAGTCAAATACCTTGTTGAAGGTAAAGCCCAACCTATGGAATCAGGCTGTGTTGTTACTGTGTTGACTGGTCGGGCCTATAACACACCTACAGAGTACTGGGAATAGTAAGTGAGAATCAAAGTACTCAGATTAGAACTTGCAACTGCCATTTTCTTCACTGCTTCATAGGAAGATTCAGGTTCATAATGGATTGTTTTTGTGTTTTAATACAGCCTGTTTCTGCACATTTGAGACAATCAAGTGATTAGTTTCAAACAGAGTGTGTTGATCTGTAGGGTAGAAAGATACTCTACCTGACACTAGTTTGTACTGAATAATGTAGTTTGTGATGGCACTGTTCCCAGCGTAGGGCTGTGTCCATGAAAGTTGTAGTGAGCGGCTTTGCTGATCATTTACACGAATATTTTTTGGCATTTCTGGTACTTCTGTAACAAAACATTAGATACCTACCTAAGTGGAGTGAAAGAAACTTTCTGTCCTTAGATTGTTACAACACCAAATACACCATAACATTTTCTAGAGCCAGTAATTTGTTTTGTGTCAGAAAATTTACTGAAATTCAATCTTCACAAGAGGAAAGGATATTCTTTTCAAAACTGAGGGTTGTTACTCCAGAGCAAAGCAATCACCTCCATTTGATTTTATGGCCTAAAATTTGCAAAGCTTTACTGCCATACCACAATGAGTAGCTTGGAACAACTTCACTGCCACAAAGCTTATTATCTCATAGTTCAAATATATATGATGTTATCTCTTGGAGTAAGTATGGTTCTTTATGTTTCACTAAGTTGGTTTGCTGAAACACAATAATTTGTATCAATTTATCACAGAAATTTATGTTTCTGTATGTGTTGTAGTTTCATGATGCACAGGTGACATTCACACTATTTTATGCAGTTAGCAATGCTATGGATGGTTGTGGAAAGCTAAAGGCACATTTCTTCCTTAGAAACTCTCATAGGGAACAACACCTTCATGAGTTATGACAAAAAAGACATATACTTTTATATAATTGTAAATTGAGTCAAGGAGGAACATTCTAGAAACAATCAAGTTCTTCCTGCAGCAAATTTATGTGTGGAAAGTGTCTGATGAATCAGTTAATGAACATGAATATCATTCCACTCCACCCACCATAATATATATGTGACAGATTGCTTACTTAGATACAAGACTTAGTGATATATTATCAAGATTAGATGAGAACCTTCACAGTTGCACTACCTTGAACTATGAGCTGAATCACCATCTCATCCTGACCATAGGCATTGCTGGCATAACATGAGAGAACTCCAGTGTCATGCCGATATGTATGTGATATTCCCAATTCTGATACCATTCCATCATCCAATAGCTGCTCTCGGATTGTGTACCTGGCAACAAGTTAGCTTTGTTGGTCGCAATTTTGTAATACAAAACAAACTGGATATAAAGCAGGCCATTATTTTCATGACCAGCATTTTGATATGCAGCTGACACTCTCACATCAGATTTTTGTAGCATATATAATTAAATCATATCTTTAGAAGTTTATTGCATTTCAATATGATTTTTGCAAGTAAGCAGTTTAAAATTATTATTATTATTATTATATATTCATATAAAAGTAATACAGTGTCCATTGAGGGCCTGCATAGAGAATATTAAGGATGTTTATGTGTGTTGTACAAGAGAACCTCATGTTGTCTAATGACTTTTTACATACATTTTTAATAAGATACCTTTTTTTGTTTTTTCCAAATAAAATAGATTTCCATTAACTGACTGCAATGCTAGTAATACACCTCATGATTTCTATCCTGTCATCCTCTGCTAAAATACAAACCATCTAATTAACTAAGTCCACACAGCTGAGTCCTTCCTGAGAAACTGATAGTTTCTCAGCTTGTCAGTACAATTCCTCCTATGGAAAATAAACATTCAGTATCATATCCACAAGGGCCCACTACTGAACCTATCCTGAGCCAGATGAATCCAGTCACTCCCTATTTCCTTAAGATAAATTTTGGTACTACCCTCTCATCCATGCTTAAGTCTCCCAAGTGGTCTGTCTCCTTCAGATTTTCCAACTAGAAGTTTGTATATATTCCTCACCCCTCACACATATGCTGCATGCCCTGTTTACCTCATCCTCATTGATCTGATGACAAGAGTGAAGAGTACAAATGACGAGAGAACACATTTCACAGACAGACAACATTTATAACCTCAGATAAATAAAACAATGCACCTCTGATCCATGTCTTCGCCTATTCGCTTGCCCCCAACCTTCCACATGATCTCGATGGGTGTGTCCCCCAGGGCTGTGCACTGTAGGTGTGCCTGCTCTCCCTTCTGTACTTGCATCTGTTTTGTTTTTTGAGGAAAGTAGGCTGGAGCTGAAGGACATTAACACAATAAAATTATTCAATTAGCTTTTTATTAACTTTCTTACGTAAGAAGCAACACTTTTGTTGTTGAATCTAATGCATTGAAATTCTGGGTCGAGAAAGTTCTTGTTAACATAAAATATTTTTGTAATTTATTTCAGTAACATTTGTCCAACACTCCAATCTGGTAAATATCTAACCATATAAGCAAAGGACTGAATTGGACACAGCCAAAATAACATTTAGTGGTCACTGAGAAGTTTCAAAAAAAGCATCACAGTAAACATCTTTACCTAAAAGGATTGAACCAAGCTGGCCAAGAAGAAATCACATAACAAGCTCTGCAACTTTCACTGTAAGCATAATTACATCAGAGACATCATCAGGATGGAGTGATAAAAATTAAATGGAGCAATCATATTAGAAAACAGACATGCCAAGATGGAGGATTAATATTACTATTGGTAGCTTGTACTGGAATGAATTGGCACAGAAACAGGTTCAATGGTGGCACTGTTGAACTTCTGGATTACAAAAACAGATAGTTAATTATTAGTTAGTGAAGAACTTACATAAAATACAATGGGTTCATTCTCTTCCTGTAAACACTATGTGGCATATGAAACTAAAAACATGCTAATAGAAGTATTTTCTTCATATCTACAACTTGCTGAAATTTTACTACTACAGTCTGGGGGAATTTGAAAATTAAATGGGCCAATCTGGAGTCAGAGAAATCAGTATTACTCAGTTGTACACCTTTGTCACTGGGGAGCTACACATAAAAAGTATTGCTTACCATTGACCTTGAGAAAGATGACTTTGCTGACCCCTGTTCCAACTTCATTTTTTGCTTCACAGAGGTAATAGCCTTCACTATCTTTACTGATATGCAGAAATTCTAATGACCCATTGCGGTAAAAATTTACATTTGGCTCATAAAGGAACTCTTTGTACTCTCCTGGGTGGGCACCTGCAAAAAAGCATAGAATGGTAATATGTTCATACTATAACAAATGTGATTTTCACTATTCTTTGTTCAGTGGAGTGATCAAACAGTAACTAATTCTTTTTTGAAGGCCTGCTGAATTCTCACCATAAGAAAGTAGCTAGTTATGAACTGTTACAGGATTTTTCATATATTAGAGACTTATATAAGTAGTTAAGAAATCAGAGTCTGTTGGAGACAATGCCATATTTAATACCAAGAGTCTACTGGTATGAAATTATTGTTCTGAATGTACATGCCCCAACAAAGGATGAAAGTAATGATACAAAGGAAATCTTTTATGAGGAACTAAATCATGGTTGACAAATCCCCTATGTACTACATGAAAATGTTAGGAGCTAAAGCATTAAATTACAGTGTAACATCAAAGGAAAGTTCTGCTGTGTAATATATACATGCTGCCTATATTTGTAAAACATACATAAATTTGGAGTATAAATGGCTTTAAAGTGAATCAAAACCTTCATCTGACAAAGTGACCTCTTGACATTAAACACGAAACCTCAGAAACACTGATGATAGACACTTTGATCAAGTGGTTAGCAATTCTGCTTTGCACCTCAGTCTGGAGATCAGCTATCCTGACTAAAGTTTTCCATGGTTTCCATGGTTTGATGCTTTAAAATATGCCACAACTCTTTCCTTGCACAATGTTTCCAATTCACAAATCATCCTATCATTTTATGCTACACAACCTATGCAATCGGAAAAGCATAATTAAATAAACCAGGAATGAAGCACTCAAAAACAGTATTTGAATTCCCCATATTTCTATACTAGCTTCTGAATGGCTGTATCAAAATATCTATTCAGTTGTACATGCATTTGTATAATCAGGAATATGTGATACAAAATAACATGAGACGATGTACCAACTGCTTTCCTCCATGTGACACTAGGGACAGGATAGCCATCAGCTTGGCAGTGCAGTGTCACATCTTGGCCTGACGCTATGTTGGCATCTGTCGGTTCCACTGTCCAGTGTGGAGGAACTACAACAGAGGGTTGTGCTCCATCAGTAACACAAAGTTCTCGGAGTATGCAGCTGATCACACGGCTGGATGACTGACTAACAACAAGGTAAAGTTACAACATTACAATACTTATTCAGCTGTTGTTGTGGAACATGAAATTTCATTACTGAAGCAAACAAACAAAATACCTTCATTGAACTACTGAGCCAGCTCAACACAATAAATATTAAAACAACCTGTTTCCCAAAGACCTGCTATAATATTTTATACTACCCTTACACAATCACTGGTTTCCATGCAGAGTGCTGCAGAACAAAAATTCTTAGTCTGTGGCACAGTTTCATGATATCATCATATGCAAATGGATGCATCAAAATTGTCACAACTGAATATGGCTTAAATGAAAAACTAAAAGGAAGAAGACAAACTTGAACTTCCAAGTGGCTTATTTTATTTTGATATTTTCCAACAGAAATGTTGTGGAACTCATACATAATATATGTCTGGCTAACCTAACTACATCCCTTAGCATGGTAGTAATACTTGATTATTGCATGAAGATTTTTATTTGCAGGTACAGACACTACAGCTGGAAGACTGCCAATGCTTAAATTCTACACTGAATGCTTCACCAAAGATGATTTAAACATAAACGTGATATAGGGTTCTAACAATCAAAACTGTACCAGTACCATTGACAGTAAGAGGTACAGTGAAGCTCTCTGACCCAGCCACATTTTGTGCCACGCATGTGTAGTTGCCACTGTGACTTGATGTAATATGTTCAATAATGAGTGATGTTGAATACTCATCCAGCCGTCGAGTTGTAGCTCCCAAGCTTTGTTCACTCAGAGGATGTCCATTACGTTCCCAGCGGAATGTGACGGGAAGATCGCCTTCCAGAATGTGGCATGAGATGGTAGCTCGCATGCCTTCACGCAGCAAGTTCGTCATCTCTTGGATCGGAAGGATTTTGGGAGGTACTGGAATACAGACCATTGCTGTTAGTTCAAACTACAGAGGTCATGTTGCACTGAATAACAAAGGACAGTGGTGCAGGATGTAGAAGAACATGAGTGTAGTTCATATAGTATTATTATGTAACCTGAGGATGGAAAATCAGTTCCATTCTCACCAATTTAGAGGTGTTGAACATGCTGAGACTCTGAGAAGCGGTTTTTATGACAGAATACAGGCAGCTTTTTAGTACCATCAAAGTACAAAATAAATAGAAAAAACAAATTTTTAACATTAAATAATTCCTGCAGAACAAGTATCTTAACACAAAAAAGTTTATTCTTTTCATCTTTTCATCGTTAATTGTAAAGGGAAGTCAGAGATCAATTGAAGAATTATGGGTGAACTTTTGTTTAGCCACTCAAGTAAATTTAAGCTTAGGAGCATAGTTGACAGCATAAAGACAGGGCTTCATAAATTACCTATTACTTGAACCTCAACATCTCTTCGTGCAGTGTGCTTCTGTCGGTTCTGTGCTTGACACGTATAAGTCCCTGCATCTGCTTGTCGCTGAGCATGTTCTATAACTAAAGTTCCATTAGAGTAAACTCGCTGTCGACGGTTCATTGGCAACACTGTGCCATCTGCAATGGAAAGCAGACTGGTAAGATGTTATGTCAACACACATTTCTGACCTCATCACAATGGAAACTAAAGGACCTCACCTCTTTCCCATACAATGGACTCAATGGGATAGCCTGCCACTGGACACTTTATTACCAGATCACTCCCAGCCACTGCAGTGATTTTTGGCATCACACGAATGTATGGCAAACCTGGAGGCATCAAAATGTGTTCTGATCATTTTCAACATAAGAAGAACAAGAAAGTTATTTTTCTGTTGCTGGAAATACCTTGTCATGAATGAAACAGATTTTCTGTAGTTGGGAAGGTTTAGTTCACAAGTCCTGTGCCAAATTTCGTTAAAACAAGTCTAGTCATTTCAGGAGAAGACTGATATTCTGAAGGTAAAAGGTGCTACTACGTTTTTTGTTGATTTTTTAACATGGTGACCCAAAAGCTGTATAAAGGCAAACCTTGTCCATAGAAGGGCCAATATTGCACTAATCTGCTGCTTAAAAATTCTGAAAGCAGTGCATAACAGAGTGTTAGAAGTTGTAACAATGTACTATTATATTCCTTGAGTGAGTTACTTACCATAAACATTAATGCGAGCACTGTGCAAGACTTGTGCTACAGAGTTGCGAGCAATACATGTGTACTCCCCACCATCCTCTTCTTTTAGGTTAGAGATATTGACGTGGCTAATAACGTCATCATGTATTGTCACATACTGACCCACAAGGAACCTTCACAACAAATGAATGAACAACATCAGTGATTAGATTTGATAACTCAATTTGCGGCTTACCAGAATATACAAGTGATTCAGAGAAGAAACAGTTTGTAAGTACAGTTGGTCTCTTATTCTGAAGAGAAAAAGACAAAACAAAAAAGTGCAAACAAAAATACTTACCAAGGATGAAAGAAGTTTTCATAATACAAAGCATCAAGATTCTCACTCATTGTCTTGTTAACAATACAGTAAAGAAATAAATTCAGTTGGATGGAAATAAAGAAATGTAGTATGGTAAAATATATGACAGCTGTTGAACTTCTGGTTGATGTAGTTCTCTAGTGTAATTTACAGTTAAAATAAAACCCCAAGTATAAATGTGTCTTACTACTTATTGTTAAAATTAACTTACTCCATGGTAGAGCAATTGATCAGGAAATTAATTAAAATTATGATTTTCTCATGGACACTTACTTTCTTTAACTCTGTAACTTATGTTTTTAATAAATCATCTGTAAATAAAAGAAAAAACAAGATCTATGGTACACTGACTCACCTAGTATTGTCAGGTACAGGAAAACCATCTAAGGTCCATACAAACTGTGGTGGGGGGTTCCCAGTAGCAACACACTTTAGTGAGATTGCAGGGCCAGGTTGCACAGTTTGTTCAGTGAACCAGTACAGCAGTTCTGGGCTAGCATCTGAAATACAACAAGCATCCCACTGTCTTTCAATTTAGAAAAATTTAGAATATAAATGTTCTGGGTTTCATTGTTATTATAGTAGCTATTTATTCAATCCAACACTGAGTTCTCAATTCACTACTTGGTAACTGAAGTAAGCTACAAATACCTATCTCGAAATCAGGGATACCAACTGGATTCAACAGAGCCATCCCCACCAGTGAAGAACAGTCAGTGTTAGATCAACACATATATTGGGAAATTTGTGCTAGTAATCTCATCTGTCCCTGATGATGAAGATACAGACAGTCCCCAAAATATCAGAATTTTACACAAACTTGAAACGGCCAATCTACCACAGATTTAATTGTATTTTATTATCAAGAGAACTTCAGACTTTTATATTTTAATACATGTTAATGTTTAAATCATTTTCTGTTATGTAAACTGTGCAGCTGATACAGTATTGTTAAACAAAATAAAATTAATCAACTTCTTACAAATGATTACCAATAGCTAAGAATCACATTCACAAAGAAGTTAAGAGCAGATTATATTTGAGGAATACTTATTGTAATACAGTTAAGAATCTTGTGTCTTCCATCTCCTATCTAAAAATATAAACATTAAAATACACAAATCTGTATAATTTTACCCGCTGTTTTGTATGGGTGTGAAATTTGGTCTCTCATTATAAGAAAAAACATAGATGCAGATTGTTTAAGAATAAGATAATGAAGTAGAATATTTTGATCTATGGAAGAGAAATAACAAAAAATGGAGAAAACTGCAAAATTATAAACTTCATAAGTGACCATTAGCATCTCAAGGAGACTCTGCTCCATCAGGCTGGTTAGGACCTAACAAATACATAGACAGACAAGTGCCAAAACCATTCTAAACATGATGATCAATGAGAATTATTACAGGAACATTAAATTGCTAATTCTCATGTACCACAAGCATGTGAGCTTGACCCACTTACCTCCAAGCTGAAGTTCAGCTGTGGCTTGTGCCATCTCCCATTCATTGCTTATGAAACACTGGTACATCCCATGGTCCTCTTTCTGTAGTGGTCGAATTATGAGCTTCTCAGGTGATGAGGTAATTTCAAAACGGCTGTCACGCACAATAGGTTTTGCATTGCGATACCATGACACACGAGTAACAGGATGTCCCCCAGTGATACACTGGAAAACTGCTTCCTTTCCCACATCTACTACTTGTGTCTGTGGCTGCACATGAGCTGATAAAGGTGCTGCCACACAACAGAAGTAGAACAGTGTGTACCATCATAGAAATAGCAACCAAATTCAGCCATAGTCAGATACCAATGTTTCAAAGGAAAATACTGCCTCCATCTTCAGGGCTGACGAACAAGACAACATATTTCTCTAAAATGTTGATATCTACCTACAAGTCCAAATGGCATTACAATTCAGAGGACCAACATCAACATGCTGATACAATAGATTCTTATGACTCCAAAAATAGGTGTATTCCATTTCCTAAGTAGCTTACACAACAGTATCCATGTAGGGGAAATGTATTTTAAAACATAAGAAGAAAGAAAGATTAAGTATTGTGGGTTACGCCTATGAAGGATCTAGAGAATGTATATAAATTCTGTTCTATTCTAAAGGCATAGACTGCAGCATGAGATAAGGCTTCACATACTGCAAACATCAGCACTATTCAGTTCAGTTTGATGCTCCAGATGCTTTAAGCCTAAGCCCTAAAGCTGATTTGGTCATGGTGAAAGAGAAAATTCCCTGTCCTGAATAAACTAACCACAACTGCCCAGCTTGTAACCAGTCATGTTAATCAGTGTGCTATATGGGTTCCCATTCTATACAGTCTATAAATATATTTTATTATACTTTGTGGACACCCGCAATTCTCAGTCAAGCATAAGTCTCCTCTATAGTTTTATTGTGCTCTTCCTTGAAAATGTCCTGTGACATACTGAGCAAATAAATAGACAATATGTCATTTATTGCCCACAAACTTTGACTGTTTTGTTTAACTTACCTGTTACTGTAAGAGTGACCTGCACTGTCTCCTCTCCTGCTGAGTTGTTGACCCAACACAAGTACTTGCCCATGTCTTCCAGTCGCACCTTGGCGATTCGTAGCAGCCCGGCCGCCAGTATTGACACCCTCTCCCCCACACTGATAGGTGACAGTTGTTCTCTGTCTTCATGGAACCACCTGTCCCAATTGATACATAAAACCACAACTTCAACCAAGCAATACCATTAAAAAGGTGCTGGAGATGTCTGCAGTAATAAACAAAGTAAAACAGACAGTAGTCAAACCAGAGTTAAATACAGAAATGTAAATGAAATTCAGGCAGCAGAAATAAAATTTGTAGGCTATCAAGGGAAGTACTAGATTTGGTAGAATTAAACTTAAAAAGTACAGAATTAAATAATTAAACAAAACTAACAGACACTTAAAAATGGCTTGGTGTGTATGCCAATTTCAGCCCGAGAAAAAAAAAAGTACAGGAAGGACCTATATAAGCAAACGTATCTATATATGATAAGATGCCCAGGCAGCTTTGAGGGCTCTCAAAGCTTGTCTAGGAATGTCAGTAAGCGTTATATGCTCTGTCTAGCTGGAACAAGGTTATACTCCTCTGGGTTCCCAGTCAATGTGTGATTCAGGGTAATGTGAAAGCACTTGCCTTGAGCTAGACTGGGATTGAGTAGTCTATATCTTGCTCCAGAAGCAGTAAATTTGATTTGAGTTAAAATACTGGCTGAAGAAGAGGCATAGATAGAGCTGATAGATGTAGATATTAAGAGGCTCTCAGTTATGTCAATTCTGACCCTACCTGTGCAGTCAGGCCTCCCTGGAGGCCTAACAAGATCAGAGGTGCACAATGGATCCAGCAGTGGTCTGAGTTTAACAGAAAACTCTCTATTATTGTTCTTCTGGGATGTATGTATAAAATCACAACAACCTATTATGTATCTACTGATCACATTTGTTTTAAGAGTATATGACATGTTCTACATCACTGAATTAAAAAAAACAAAGAATCTGTGATATGTCAACAATTTCCAGTTCTCTCACCTGTAAGAGGGTACTGGAAAGCCTTGTGCCACACAGGGTAGTATGATGTCATCTCCCACTTTCACCTGCCTTGTCACATGTTTTTCCACTGTTATTCTAGGCTGGACACTCCCCTTTGGCTCTGTAAAAAGCACACAGATTAGGTTAAATAGGCAAGTTGTGTGCATTGTTAAATATCCCATTTTAGGTTTCTGTCAGATTGTATCGAACATGGCAAAAAAATAATAATAAATAATAATAAAAAAACGAATTCCAAAATGATTATCTGTTCTCGTATCAAATATCAGTTAAACTGAATCCTCTGGTCCAACATACACAACTAATTATTTGTAGCAAATTTGATCAAAATCGATTAGGATCAATGATTATAGTATGTGTAGTTGAGACACTAATAAAATTACGTCCGGAATGTTACGTTTTATAAGACTGTTGCGACGGTTAAACTTCCTATTTAATACCCGTGCCTATTTTCTTTATGTTACCTACAATGAATAAAAGAGTAAATGTTTAATTTTACTTTGTAATTAAGATGCTTCTTCAATACGGCAGATACAGCTTAGTAAGATAACAAGTGTACTTATGTCGTTGTTCATCTGCACCGCCAAATTCCCAGTAACTTATGGCAATATAACGCAACGAAGGACTTAACCATTATCTGAACAGCTTCAATAATATTTCATTCGTCCTGTCTCACACTGCAACGCAGTACAATCTTACACTACTTCAACCCTCCCACCTATCATACACCACCTGCGATGTAAAATAATGTCCACTAATCAGCATTAAAATCAGACGTTGCAGGGAAAAGCGGCGTAAGAGTAATATCACTAAATTATGAAAGTTTGCCAATATGGGTATAATTTATTTTGAAAGTAAAGATACGGCCTTTTACTATTCGCAGAAAGTACGCTGAGCCTGTGAACAAAGTGCATTTTATTTAGGTTATGTTCATATTTGCTACCTTAGCAATAAAATGTGGGTATAATATTTACAGATATTCAAATTTAAAGGACGTCAAGAAACTACATTCTTCGTTCCATCATATCATGAATTTTGCCGTGTTCAGTGAAATTCAATGGATGCTATCTATATGTGGACAGATTTACATTCTTAAATTTGTCTTTACGTAATATTTTTCTAACGCACTTTTCCTTTGACCAACTTCTGAGCATGTGGTTATAATTGTAGACAACTGATTTAAATTTACAAATATTTCTATAAAGAAAGCATTCATACCAATTCAGATGGTAAAATATTTGCAGACCATAGATGCTCGTAAAACATAACAACGTTGCAAAAACCAACGTTTAACATTTCAGAGGAAACCTCATAGAAGGGGGCAGGCTCATGCAATAAGTATTCACCCACGTACCCACCCTTCCTGCCAAACCACTGAATTCTCTGCCCTGTAGGATTTCGGGAAGTTGTTTCCAACGCAGCCACAGAATAAAACAGAACAAAATGTATTTACATTCCATGAATCCTTCATAGGCCCAGACTAAGGATGTAAAACATGTCAGCACAAATGCAACAGTTGTTTCTGATACAGATATAAATAACATAGTTATGACAGCATGACACACGCTGCACGGTTCCCAATGTGTCATAAATATTGAACATTTGTATATTTAGGCTTATCATTTAAGTACATTATTTGCTTTACGGTTTTATATGTACATGCAACCATTTATAATAGAGTCAAATAGATTTGATTTGGTACAAGGATAAAATAGCAAATTGTCATTTCGAGTATTTCTGATGGTAGCTGTGGGTCTATTCAATACGGCAGGACGTTTTTGAAAGTTATGTACTTTGGTCTATTTACTATATAAATTTAATATAAGTACTGCGTTGCCTTATGTTTATTATATTTCATGGTCCCGGTGACCAAGCGGCACAAGGCCCACGCCTCAGACCGTGCGGCCACTGCAGACCCCTAATTTAAAATACTGGAAATTTAAATGCTCCTTATTTTGTAAAAAAATATATATTTAGTATGGGAATTACGGAATTAAGGATATCGTGATGTTTTCCGACAGCTGGCCAAAATAATTTCCACAATTTGTTTTCCATTTATCAGTGTTGCGTGCTTTACTACTTAATAATCGATAATCGATGTCCTGTCAAGTGCCAGATGTCAGGGTTACTACTATGTAGCTTTAAACTTAATATGATCGTTTATCTACACGAAGGTTGATTTGTGATCTTCAGTTTTTCTTCTGTGCAAAATTTGAACCTTTTTTTGATTGTCACCATGGGTTGAAATCCTCTTTTCCGTAATTTTTAATTATTTAGATGTCTGCAGTTCTTAGTGCTACCACCGAAGAGTCTGTGGTGAAATAAGATTTTGTATGAAATTTAGGTAAGCGTGTAAAGACTGTACCTATAACCTTAAAACTATTTCTAAGTTAGCCATGCATATTGTAGGCCAACTGTTGGTACAAGAAATTAGTCATTTCGCCATCTTGTCTTTACCAAAATGTATAATTCTTACAGACGACAATCAGCCATATTGGGACTGAGCTGTCATTGTGTGCAGGGGTGAGAAAAGTAGTTGTTGGTAAAATATATTATTTAAAGACTTCGTAAATGGAAAGTGAAAGAAACGTGTGAATACAAAGAATTACGTGCATCTTTCATGTTTCTAAATCAGTATTTGACAATCGGCATATCTTACACTTTTGGCGGTATCGGTAAGTTTTGAACGAGTGCCCAGACATTTACAAATATCTTGCTGTTGCATTAAAAGTAACATAAAACTAAAAATTAACAAAGTTGGTTGACGTTTACTGGCCTGTATGTGTATGCGAAGTGATATATTTACGTATGCAAATATACACTCGCTGAAAGTAGCTTTCTTGTGCAAGAAGGACCTAAGCTAACGGTAAGTTAGATCGACTTACGCCCTTTTTACCAAACACCAAATAATTGAGAAATTAAATTAAATTATAATTTGTATATCGGAAGTGTTTTTTGTTATTTTAACTAAATCTTCACAGATTTTATTCCAAAGTCATCTTTAATATGACTGCATTGCTTATTAGTATAAAATTAAGTTGCACTTGCCACCAATAATAATTTTATTTACAAATCATTGATACCAGTCATATAAGTATCAGTTAAGGAGATATTTTTTTAATTTTAAAAGTAAAGTAAGCACAGTTTTTGATTCTTCAAAGAATAAACATATTAATTACCAGTCATAGAAAAATTCCATTTTTTTTAAATTTAAGCATTGGTATTTAGAGAACTACATGAATACAACCAAACTTGAGATCCTATGGTTCTTTTTACTTCGTCCATGGAGAATGATAGAGAAATTTGTCACATGATGAAAATGGAGGGATTCTAATGAGGAAGTGAAGCTGTAAGTGCACGGGTATGTATGACTTAAATTTGGGAAGATCAGTTTTAAGTCTGTGATGACTCACAGCTTGAAATCTTTCAGAGCCTTTTATGATTGTTGAAACCATGAATCATACCACAGAAATTTTTAAACTCATAGTATTTTTAAATTATAAACTTTACAGAATTGAACATATCAGTTCTGACGCTTACTCCATCGTACAGCAGTTAGTAAATCTCTTATATTTTCACTTAGCCTGAATACAATAGAATAGAATTAATTTCACCTACATTCCATAGACCATTCATAGGCTCAAATTAAGATTGTAGAATGTGTCATAGCACAAATACAATACTTATTTCTAATACAAATATAAATTAAATGGTTATGACAGTAATTTACAGTCAACTACAGTATTACCTCAAAAATAATTTCACATGAAACCATAACCACTATTGCTTATTTGTATTTATAATAGCTTAGAATTTCTGGTTGGGACAAATTATCCTTTGGAGTAGGAGTGGGATAGGAGATGCTTTTTTTAGTGCTGGCTTAAAATTCTTTGTATTGTGACCCAGACTTTTTATAGTGGGACGAAGTTTGTTGAATATTTTAATTACAGTATAGTATACCTGTTTTTGATATTTGCTGAGTTTAGTGTTTGGCGAATGAAGGTTATATCTGTATCCTGTACTTATATTGTGGATATTTGTGTTTGTTTGAAATTTGTCTATGTTGTCCACTACAAATAATAATAAAGAGAGAAAGACTTTCCTGGCTAGTGGAAGAATATTAAATTTCTTTAAACAATTCCCTGCATGAGGCTCTCCTTTTAGTGCCTGCCATTAATATAATGACTTTCTTTTGAATCTTCTTCTTCTATGGCTCTCCGGTCCATATTCATTCCATGGCCTCCTCAATTCTTCTCTTCCATTCGGTCCTATTGTTAGGTCTATCCTGTCCGAGGTTTTGATTGAGGTTTCGAAACATCTTCCTTTTTACGGTGCAAGGTTGTTAGCCTTGCGACAAACCCCCAACCTGGAGGACCAGGGCACCTGTCTTAGTCTGACCTCTCCCCCTTGACCAGTCTGGCTAGGGAGGCCCTACCAGTAGCTATGCTACCGCCAGTATAGCTCTTGGGGTCACTGAGGTACTCAAGCCCCACCACCACGACAGGGTGCAGGTACCATTAAGTGGGGCTTTCTTTTGAATATGAAATACTATTTTCTGTCTGATGAGTTTCCCCAAAGAATTAATTCCATATGACATTATCAAATGGAAATAAGCAATAGAAGATATTATTCATACAAATTTGGAAACAATCAATTTTTGGATGTTAAATAATAATATTAGGGGGAGAGATACAGACAGACAGACCTATAATTGGGTACAGATATACAGAAATTTTAATAAATTTGTAACTGGTATAGTGAGAGAAGCTGTGACAAGTACTGGATATGGTTTAAGTGTGGTCAGTGAAGCAACTGAGGCCATCCTACAAGTGATAAAATAGAACACTCCACTTCCATAAGCAGTTACAGTACAATAAAGAACAGGAATAAAACCATGCAAATAGTTAACTAGTTGCACTGAAGGCATCATGACAATTATTTTTCACTCAGAACTTGATATACCCTATTGATGAGTTTGAAAACGTTGAACAATTACTAGCAAATTTTTTAGTTCTATATGGGCAGGTGTACAGAATTTGTGTTCATATGTGGTACATAAATTTAAGTTCGTTGCTCTTCTTTTAGTGTGCTTTTGTTTATTTTACTTGTAAGTGCCTGTTTTATCTTCATTTGTTTTACAACCTTGTGATCCAGATCTATAGAATGCAAAGGGTTAGTCAGTCAATCTTCAGATCTGTCTGATATTATGCTAAATTGCAGTACAAGGTCTATTGTGTGTTCATAGACCTTACATTCATTCATGTGACAAATATTAAAGAAGATTAGTTACTTGGATTCCCTTCTTTATGTTCACACATTAGGAATTTCATTTGTTGTCAACACAAATTTGTTATGGTTAGTTTAAAACGTACTTCTTATTACATCTACATGGAGTCACTTCTGAAAGATCATGTTGAAAGCAGTTTATGAAAAAGAATTTTAAACAATAAATGTAATTTCCTGTAAGCCCATATTCAATCTTTAGTGACCATTGTGTGGCATTAGTTTTACCTGTGATGATAATGCGACCTGGATATGTGCTGGCATGCACTTCCCCTGTGAGTCGGTGGACTGTCCTACAGGCATAGCTCTTGTAGCCATCACTCGGCCCTGCATTGTAGATATAGAGGTCACCGCTTGTCAGCACCACATACTTTCCACCTGCAGCAAGCAGTAGGGACTTCAAAATTTGTGCTGATAACCCCATATTCATAATGACCATCTTTATGCTGGTTTCTGAAGCTTTATTGCAGCTGCTAAAACAGTGTTATGCAAGTTTCAAACATTTCTTTAATAATGCAAGATGTCACAAAAGTTGGTTTTCTGCATATCAGATTTCAATTTATTTTTCTTAAGTCTAAAACCTTTCTTTAATGAAGTGCTTTAGAATATTATCAGGAGGATGCATGAGAGATGGGACAAAACCTAACCATTACTAATAAAATATGCATGTAAACATTAAAAAAAAACTGTCTCTCTCTTGCCATGTAGGTCGTTTGGGGGTAACGGAGGTATAGCTCCTACTCATTCTTGACCTCGGCACTAGACGGGGAGTGAGTGGTCAGCATCACGTCCCAGCCATGCTTTACCCCCGAGAAAGGACCCCGGTACCCATAGGAGGCTGGGTGGGCCCCAGAACCAGTCTAGATGCAGAGGTTAGAGGAAAAAACCTCTGCCCCCGGCGGTGATCGAACCCCAGTCGTCCAGCCCATAGCTGGTCACTATACTGATTGAGCTATCCTGGCTCCTCATCTCTGATAAGAGTTGAAGATATTAATTCCAGTTTAGGCCGTATTTTGTTATGTACTAAATCATCATATGATGAGTCTTTTTATAGAAATTAAAATTCTATTATGCAACGTATTACATGGAGCATAAGCCAGTAGTACGCTCAGAAGGCTAAGAAGTTCTGAACCCTTCATGGAACCCGAAAGTTCATAACCGTGTTCACAACAGCCCGCCACCGGTATTATCCTAAGATCGATTTTAATATTCTACTCCCATTTACCCCCAGGTCGTCCGAGTGATCTTCCCTTCAGGCGTTCGAACGAAAATTTTATAGGTATTTCTCGTCGTTCTGATGCGCACTACATGCACCGCCCATCTCGTCCTCCTTGCTTTGATCGCCCTGATAATATATGGGGAAAAGTATAAACTATGGAGCACTCCGGTTACCACATCTCTCTTATTTACAAGTATTCTTCTGAGCTCATTGATGTCAGACACTCTTAATTGCTTTCTCCACGAGGAGGTTATTACAAAAATGGTGGTAATAACTGTCTCAGACGCACCCGAATTGAATTAGGGCTAGCGCGCACGAGCGGGTTTATCGCCACAGCGGTAGAACAACCTCAACCGCAGATTGTTGTTGGCTGTGCGCACTGACGGTGAAATAAACGCATTGTCTGCGTTTTCTTTTCAGTTTGGAGCTGGATTTTATGGAGACAGTTGGTGTGTGCTCTAGGCTAATAAGAAGAGTCATGGATTTAGTTGATACTGTAGCTGTGTGCGCTTTTTGCTAAGAGCAAGGGCAAAGCGTATCAATAATTTTTGGTTCCCTCTACTTGTAAGTCAAAGATTGTTGAAAGGCCAATTACACAAGTTATATGAAGACCTGCGTATGTATCCAAAGAAATTATTCAGATACTTTCTATTTTTTTGTCAAGTTAGTTCTAGTTCGGCAGTAGAGCTTCACAGACTTCTATCCATAGTTTCTCTTTAGTTTTCATCACTGTAACTGTACAGTGCCGGCCTTTTCTCCTTTTTAGTTACACCAAGGTTGGGTAAACAATGGTCGCCGTGCGGCTGTTTCGCGCGCACGCAGGTTCGTGTTCTACGTATTGAAACCGCCAGCCTCTGTGCGGCTACCGCATCGCATCGAAAATTAAGCATATTACAATCGAAAAACCGCAGCGGTAAAACTACCACACGTGCGCTCGCTTCCTACTGAAACTGCGGCAGAAAAACCGCTGCGGTTCAAACCGCTCGTGCGCGCATGATCTTAGACAATGTAGCACAAACCCCCAAAATGATTTTGGGGATTACAGTTTGCCAGATGGCATTATATCCCCACTGTGCACTTCGTGCCATAAATGACCTGTGTCCGTGTTTGGGTAGATGTTGACGGCGCCGTCCTGGATCCACGAGGTGACCATCACGTATTCTGCCACGTAGCTCGGTACCTGGCAGCGCAGCACGGCTGTGTTGCCGCTGATGACGTACTCGTCGTATACCTGCACCTCATATTTCTGCTTCACCACTGCAACCAGGTAGGGACCGTCAGTCACTTCGACCTGCCAGCTCTTTCTCTCATGCAAATTTAATATTCCTGTAGTTTGTATCAACTGCATAATTAATTATATTTGAGGGATTTAATGGTGGAGACATTGTCGGATTTGAGGTTTTCACGCCGGCAAGTATGAAGACGGTTGCAGCGCCGTGTAGTCTGGTAGGAGCTTAGCAACGTTTCAGAGGCTCTTGCTACGTAATGATCGAGGCAGCAAGTGCTTCAGAAACATCGGTGAACGTCTACCAGACTACACGGCGCTACAACCCAGAAGAAAGCCATCAGCAGAATTTCCTTGCCCCTGACAGTTCAGTTCCTTCCGATATGTCCGTACACAGTAATACCTCACAGAACGTTGATTCTCTATAAGACTGTTCTGAGGATTCAAATGAGAAAATTCCATGTGCTGATGGAAGTGCTGCTCTCTTACCGGAGACCGGAAGCACCGAGGAGCTAGAGGCGTGGAAGAGAAGCCTTCATCTTCAGTATATACGATATTATGAAAAGTCGTTAACTTACGGGCAGAATTAGAAGTGAAATATTGTTATCAGCCTTTCATAATAAAGGAAACGGTACTAAGCTTAATGTATGTATTTATAGAGTACTTTAAATTGTATTTTCAAGAAATTTAAATTATAAGTTTTATGTTGGAAAAATAAAAATAAGATTCTTACGTTTGCTAGCATGTTTCGAAAAATGGGCATGAGAGTTTTAAAAATTGACACCAGCTCTATAGAAACTGGTAGTTCTAGAGGCGGTAAAACGATTTCCAGCTTTTATGGAACCTGGAGATTCAATGTGCAGTTAACAAGAGGAGAGATTTCTACAAAAGATTTCCGCTTTATGCGGGTGGAAATATATGAATACCTCGTCTATTAAATTACTCGTCTGTGTCACGTATTTGCATTTTCCATTGTAAAACATGTCTAGATGCTGAAGAACCGAACAGGGGTAAAATCAACCTCCAATTTTAGTTCGTAATATTTCAGGAATAATGACGTTTATAAATATGTGAGGGAAATTAGTCAGTAAGAATGCCCCCACCCCCGTACTTATATTTTAACTGTATAATCTACCTGCTTTTAATTTTTAAGTTGCCAGGAATGCATGCTACTCTAGTGTTTAGTGAGTTTGTCATGTTTTCTTTTTAGTCCTATAGCTACCTATGCAGGTTCGTCATGGTATTTCGAACATGTAAACTTAGTGACTTACAGAACCTAGGTTGAGTTCAGAATTTCGCGGCTTATAGCTCTTCAAAATATGTTCTTTGAGATGTATCAATTTTCGGTCACGCAGTTCTTATTAATGCAACCTTATTCTCATGCTGGAATTATAAAAAGTGACTGTGAACCAAAAAGAAAACTAATTTTAAACATACTTATCAAACTGTTTAATTTAGTTATTTAGTAGTGGATTTTAGTTTATTATTAACAATTTTACGCGACTGTTTTTTCCTTGAAAAGTGGAGAAAATGGAATTCAGTTCTTTGTCCTTCCAAATTATCCTTAAAGGAGACAAGTATTTGCCAAGCATGTATCCGAGCCTTTTCCTGTTCTTGAACATCTTTGTAATGATACTTCGTTATTGATCATACGCCATTTTGTTAATATACTCTCTATAGTTAATATAAAGAATTATTACAGTTCTTTCAGAATTTGTAAGGTATTTTTAAAATAAACTTTCCGAACATCAAAAATGTAAAATTTGAATTTAAGAATGTCAGTAAACGTCAGAAGTTTTCTGGCTCCAGTAGCGTTCGATGCAGCTAGGGTCAGTCTGTGTACATGCTGCATCAGTGTTCTTGGATGTGACTGTCACTCACCTGCCCGCACGTGGACGTCGCGGCTGACGATCTGTCCCATCTGGTTGCGAGCCTTGCACCGGTACAGAGCCGTGTGGATGTCATGGCGGTAGTGCTCAGCGGGGAACGGCGGGAACACCAGGGACCCGTTGGGGTGCACTAGGCGGAGGGCTGGGACCTGTGCCACGGGGGCACCGTCCCCCAGACTCCAGCCTAACTCGGGTGGGGGGCTGCCGTGTGCAGAGCAGTCCACCCGGCCGCCCGAACTGTTGGAGAATTCGACGCGATGGGGGGGCTCTTGTATAAAGAGGGGTCCCTGCAGGTCCAGCGCCACACTCCACACTGTAACAAGACAACTAGGAAGGAACTGGCAGCAAAATATCGGGCGTGGCTTCTGTAGGCAATGCTAGCAACCAGTTTCCAGCTCTATGACTCTAGGGAATGTTATTTTATGTTTTGGAGTTTTTCCTTGCAGCTGTTATGACTAGAATTGAAACAGTTATTCTAAATGTTAAATTGTATGAATATTTACCTGCATTTAAATGATTAAATTAAAAATTCTTTCATCCTTCAGTACGTTACGTTCGTTTTATATACCGCACATCAGACCCTTCTCGAAGCTTGTTAAAGAGTGCCGCGAAGCAGGCAGCACGCGTCTTTCCTCCGGA
>NW_019060649.1:173967-184589 GCF_000696155.1 Zootermopsis nevadensis | reverse complement strand
TCCCTCCGTGTATTGCCTGTTCATTTTTGCACAGCTCCGACTGCATGTGGTCAGGTCGTCCATAACTGCGTTTTTTTCGATATTGTGTTCACTGGCCATTGGGTGGAGCTCTTTTCAGGGTTATATATGGACGCCCGACTTCCGTGCACGAGATTGACAGTTCTGAAAACATTCATATCTTGAGAAATACCGGAATACACGGTTTCCACATTCGTTTTTGTTGTTGTTGTTGTTGTTGCAAATCTTGGTTTCTGAATGCTCCTATCTGATGATAAAAAATGCTTTGTCTTACCGCCAAGTATCGTCCGCCTAAGCATAGCAGAAGTTCATAGGCGATGCAAAACATAAGGGTCTCTTCAACACAACACTTATTCATTGACTCTTACATAATTAAGTTATTTAAAAAAAATAATCTGAAAAATTTTGCACGCTTTCCGATTTCATCACTAAAATGCATTTCGTACATCGCAAAAAAAAGTATAATAATAAGTTATCTGGGAATTGAGTCCGTAATTTTGTAAAAACGGCCTTCTGTAGAAACGCGGTTCGTTTAGAACTTTAGAAATAATAATTTGACTTGTTATCGTTACTTTAGTTGAAGTAAAACAGCGTACTGTGATCTCTCGTTTGCTTTTACTACTTTTCGGAATAGTTTCCTTATTGCAAGGAATAAAGCACACGATTTTCATAGGAACAGTTAAGGTGCAATGTTTTTGTCATATTTATCAGTAATGAGCATATTCTAACCAGAAGCTGTTTCATTTCGCGTTTATCAGTCTTGCAACTAACTACAAGATAGAAAATAGTTTATTGTCTTCTTTCATGCTTTAGAGAGCAAATTATAACCAAGAATGTCTTGTTTATTGTATTTTGTGCAGAGAAGGAGACATTGCCTAACGTGCCCGTTGTTGAGTTCTGTTCTGAGTTAGTTACGCAAATGTTTCGTGAAGTTACGAAACATTTGCGCAACTAAATAATATTTGCATTACACGGATTTTATAAATTCCTTGATAACATTTCGATCGAATAATACAGGAACTTGAGAAGGAAGATTCATAATCTGCAGTATGCACGAAATAGTTCTACTGTCTAGACTAATCAAGGATGCATGAGTGAGGCAAGCAGAAAGCACTAGAGGCATGAGGACTGACCAGGCAGGAAGGATTTTTTATTTATTGAGATCTGTATACACTTTTTGCGAACCACTGCTATTTCCTACTTTCCACACACTCTACAGTTCTCTCCAACTCAGACGATAAATTCCTGATAATATTCTCTTATTTCCATCTGATTTTGTATAAATTCCGAAATTTGTGAAAGGCGTGCAGCTTTTGTCTTAAACCTGAAGAGCAGGCAACACTTCTGAAATATAATCGTAGATGGGAGGATGATACTAAAATTAATCGAAACAGGACTACGACAGTGTGAGGAATTAGGATAGGGTTCGGTGGCTGATTCTGTGATCTCGGTGACGAAGCTTCAGGTTCCATAATTGCAGATAATTTCTTGGCCATGCGAGTAGTTCGTTGAACTTCCATGTTAAGAAACTGTTAACTTTGGCTCGCCACAGGAAGTTTGAAGCAAGTTCATTGAACACCCATCTGCCTTGTTCCCTCAATGCAAAGGTAGGCTGGCTACTGGTTAGAGATTTCGACATTCCCTTAGTAGCTGAGCAAGGCAAGATGATGTTTGCTCTTACGCAGGGGAGATGTACGGGTTGCCATCATAAGACGATTAAACGAGAAGGAAATATCAGTTATACATAAACTTACTACAAAAGAAAAGTGTTACAAATTCCTCCCTGATACTCAGCTGTCCTACAAATTCTCGGAGACCAACCGATTCATCACGTTCACAGTCAGTTGGGTCCAATTGGATGGTGGAGAGGGGGAAAAACGGGATGTAAAAGAAGGAGGAATGATGTAGAGAACGAAAGAAAAGACGAGGTTGAAGGTGGCGAAGACAGGGGAAACGGGACAGCCACACAAACCTCGTATCAAATAAATGGCGGCATGTCATATGAATTATAAAGAGGAACGGTCCAGACAGCGAGAATCGATCGCAGAGCTGGTCTTCCACTGACCCGATGTGTGCGTTCCACTCTAACTGCTGAGTTTTAGTTGAACTTATACACGTTTCGGAAACAAATGCGTGGAACGTCGTGGAAAGAAGGTGTGTTTACCGCAGAAGAATTGGGAGCGTTGAAACTTGTTGCCGTTCCCTTCATAATGATTCTCAGTATCCTGTAGGCGGCCGGTTTTTCGTGGCATTCGGTTTACTGGAGAAAGCATTTTGAGGAACTTTATCAGAATATAACTTTAAAATTAAATTTAACTTCACTTCTCTGCGTATAGGAAACTGAGCAAGCGTTGTCCATATTTCGGAACTCAGTTTTAGATAGAATTGAGTGATAAACTCGATTCTTCCGTCGCTTTTTTGCCGCAGAAACGACGCTCGGTAATCATTGGACTGGAGGCCGTCAGAACTCCACCCGAGCGTCTTGAAGCGTGTCGTCCCGTCGCCCCATAAAGTTATGAATAAAGGGAACACGAGACCCGGATTGCCGTACGACATGAACCATTTAACTCAAAAGACTCGCGTAGCGATCCTGACAAAAGATTCCGAATAAAGCGCGGACGGACATGGAATGCCATATGGCACGACGCAGAGCATCGCGAGGTAGCATTTTCCTCTCGCAAAGAAGCTTAACCTAACACTAATCAACATAACCCAATGTAAATCAATCGAACCTTACTCAAATTAACTTAAAATAATCTAAACCGACCTACTGTCACCCAACCTAAGAGACCCTACCCCAACCTCATCAAACCCAAACCTCCGATGTTTGTGGCTATCCTCAGTCCCCCCCCCCCAAAAAAAAAAGAAAAAAAAAGAAGGGAATTTCTAGACAGCTAAATTAAGACCCTGTACCATTGAAATAGAGTTAATGATGAATCGATGTTATAAAAGCGTAAAAAAAAGAAAAAAGAAACCCACGGAGATAGAACTTTAAAATAAGCCAAGACAGCTTCATTTTTCTAATCTTTTCCACTTCACACACAAGTCCTAATAATCTCATTCAACAGCAAATAACTTTTGTTTTTGATTCACTGTTGATGAATACTCTGCGAAAATTGTATATCCACTGAGAGACAACTTATTGTCAGGTTCCCATGGTTTTCCTTAGTTTTTCCATGTAAATGTTGGTATAGTACATCGACCGCTTATTTCCATGTCCACTTCAGAGCTGCAGTCCTCTGCAGCTCTGAAGACTGGAAAAATGTGATCCCTCCTTTCATGATGAGGTTCCTGAAACCTGTGAAGAGTAGTTCGCATCTCGACTAGATTGTTGTAACAGTAATTGCCCAGTCTTGTAATTTGAACTTCTCTGGTTCGAATCTGAATAATGTTAGAAGCATTTTCGTCATGCTTTTTCCTTAGTGTCGCCAGATGACTGCTAGCCCCGAATCTTTCGAGTTGAAAATGCGTTTTTAAGTGTTATTAAGAAACAGCAGTGTCGGGCTCCGGTTTTTGTGGGTCCTCTTATCTGCCGTTGCATGGTCGTTCTGGCTTTGGTGAGAGCAAGGGCGGAGGTGGGGTCTATCGTCAGAAGAGTGAATCAATGCCCAGCCCAGCGTCCTCACGCGCATGTGATCTGCTAGCTACTACGGCCCGATACTAGCATAGTACTACAGCGCCTCTTGAGCGGAAATTATCTGTCCGTCAGTCCGTTTGCTGGTACATAATGAGTGAGGGCTGTCCAGACTGCTCACTCGTCACGAGACCACTATTCACACGGCACTGAACGAGAACACAGCGCCATTGTTAGACCGGGTTAAGAGATAGCAATTATAGAAATTCTGCATGAATTTTGGCATATTTTGGTTTAAAACTGTACTTTAACCCGTTGTTTAGTGTAGGTGTGGAACATGGTCTCTCACGTTAAGAGAACACAAATTGACGGTGTGTTAGAGCTGAGTACTGAGGAAAATATATGGACCCGAGAGACAGAAGTGGGATGAAGAAAACTGCATAATGAGGAGCTCCATAGTTTAATATTACGATTATAAAATAAAGGAGGATGAGATGGGCAGAGAATGTAGCGCGAACTAGGGCGCTAAGAAATTCGTAGGCATTTTTGGTCGGAAAGTCCGAAGGGAATAAAACACTCGGAAAACCTGGGCGTAGATGGGAGGGTAATATTAAAATTTATCGTAGGTAAGAAATGTTGGAGGTTGTAGATTGTATTCATCTGGCTCAGGATAGGGACCGGTGGTGGGCTCTTGCAAACACGTTAATTTGTCTTCCGGTTCCATAAAAGTCTAGGATGTCTCTCCTTGACTAGCTGAGCTTTGCCAATTTCTCAAGGACTATGTTCCATGTAGTTCCAGTAGGAGGACTTAATTTGTCTGAAACAAACTTTGCTGTTGACATGAATGTTCCCAGAATCAGCAAATATTGCTCTTACAACGAAACAAAGAGTGATCATGTGGTCAACAAATTACCTGAATGTTCAGGTTCATTCGCAACCCAGCGGAGCGCCTATTAAAATCATTGCACCTATCCACGTGGTAAAACTCGGGAACCGGTGAACGGATTGTCACGAAACGAAACCTTTATACTGGCGGAGTGTCAGTAAAATTTATTGATGCTTTTTGTTGTGGTAACTTCGGACAAAAATAACAGGTACTTTGTATGAAGACGTAGGTACATGCGTTTCTACTGACTTCCGGAGCGTAACTCGCCAAATATGTGTCGCAGTAAAAAAAAATTTTGAACCAAAGTTACGGAGGAAATTGAAACACGTCTTGTGCCGAATAAGCGTTTTGGTACTGTAAGTGTAAACGTATTTCAAGAATACTGAAAATTATTTTGTGCTGCGCCATACGTCGAGGATAGTTCCACTCGTTTTGATCAGATTTTCATTGAGCCTGCTCGCTCCTCCCACCAATTCCGGGTTACTTATGTGTAAGAAACCGCCAGAAGTTTGCATTTACGAGGCATTGTCAGAGCGAACGCAACAATCATTCTTTCGCTCTGCGTACTTTTCCTAACCTCAGAGTCATGCCTTTTCCGTTGCTACTTACAGTCGTCCTTCAAATTAATGGCCATTCAGCTAGTTTGCAAATTCCTTGCTCGTGTGGAAGTTGAAGGATCATCGCCGTTTTTACAAAGAGCACCTCAGCCAGTTGAGTCCAGTCCACACCATCATCCTCAGAGTTCCATCGTTGCATTATAATTTTAGAAACGCTCAGCATCGTTCAAACGACGGTTTGCGTCAGTTCACCTCACAACCTCCCAAAGTTTCATCCTGTCTCTCCCTGGTCTTTCCAACACGATTCCCAGCCACAATTCTGAACGACGCTTTGTCCCCCATCCGATCTACATGTCCGACCAATCGTAGCATCCTGTAATTCATAGTCTAGACCAGTTAGATAATTCATGCTTTTTCATGCACTTCTCAGGCCTCATGAAATCACTCAGTTCTCACGTACCTGCTGGCAAGAGCATCGAGCTCCAGACCCAGCACAGATGTCCACAGCTCCTCATGATGCACCCATGACTGCCCAGGATCTGCAAGAAAATCACGTGTTACTAGCTAATGAAATTGTGCAATGTATAAAATGGCAGCTTTCTTCTTTATGTTGATGTAAATGTTCATGTCGTAGCTACTTGACATGTTTAACGTATGCTCACCTTTCTCAGGAAATAATCGAGACACTGTTGACGAATTGTGACCAAAATTTCAATAACTGGCTGCTAAGAATATTTCTTCTTTGTCTTGTCTTACAGCTGCTGTTATATTCGTTAACAAATCAGAAACTGAAATGCACTTAGATATCGCAAATGTTTGCCTCCATTCAGATCAGATCTTTCAACTTTAGTTTTCTATTTTGAAGCTTAGAGCTTAAAATAAACCTGGTTTATAAGAACATGCATGAAGATGTGGAGAATACTTGGACGTAAGATAGAGGAAATTACATGATATTGGAATAACAGCGGGTAAGTTACGAATAACGTGGGAATGAACCAGAAGACGAACTTGAAGATTTGAGGTTTTCACGGCGAACCCAGAAGACAGTCATCTTCAGAATACGAACACAACTTATCGAGAACGTTTCTTTTGTCTAATAGGCAGCTAGCCACCTGGTACGATTCTGAACCAGCTCCTTCCGTTTTCATTCTCATCATCTGGTTTCCTAACATCATCTCAGTGTTATCCTCCTTTCTGTTAGCACGGTGTTGTTCACTTTTTCAGACGTTTCCTCACGAGAATTTTGCATGCTTTCTTGTTTGTTTCACGCACGTTAAACTTTTACGTATCAATATACTAGGTAACTTGTAAATTAGGATGTTTCTCGTCACGTTGTCAGCTGTTTTAATCTTTTCGGGTTTAAATATAGTCTGTTTATTATAGATGTTGGCACTCTTGTACTTCAATTTTTTAAACGCTTTAGTGTAATTTTTATGATTTGCCCAGAATGTGGATATTCATTCTGTGTCGTGCTTATTATTTGCGTATAGACCAGAATTTTTTCGTTATTTCCTACGATGTGACATATTCTCGTCCAGAAATTGGGCATAAGGTCACAGAAAAATCACTATACTTAGTGCATTCCACTGGAGTCCTTAGTGATTCATTCTATTTCGCTTATTTACGTACACACAGCCATTCATATAAAATGGCACGCATGTATTCCATCTACATGAACAAAAATGTATCTTTGATTGTGTTTTAGATTTCAGTGTTAAAATAAGTTATTTCTGTATAGTTGAGTTTACGAACACACCAACGGGCATGGCGCAAACAGTAGGTGATCGTTGAGAATTCCGATGTCGAATAGGGTTTCAGACATAAAATGTAACCACAGAAGTATTTTACGTAATGTCTGTTTTTGAGACTCGGCGGGCTTTTATTGTAGAAATTTAATGACTGGATTTAAAACGCCATTGAGGATGGTAAACAAATGGCTGTCGTAACTTAAGTCATCACCATGGTAACGGACGAATGCCTGGAGAGTTGCACCTGAGGCTGAATGATTGGTTGTCTGCTCCATCGACCAGGCCGATAACTTTTATTGCTCTTAATCCCGCGTTCTGACGTCATACACCCCCACCCCACTAGTTATATGAATATTTACACACACTATTCTCTTTTTTTTGCATCCGCCGTCTGGGGCTTTGCTGGAATTTAGTTTGCATTACAAAATGCGTCCTCTGTACTTAATTTAACAATTTTTGTCTAATTTCTAACGAAGTCGGACGAATGGAACATTTTAGTGTCGAAAGAAACGAATGCAGTAACTTGGAAAATCATGGAGTGGAAGTCATGACGGTGCAGGAGCGTAACGCTTACCGCGAATCTGCAGAGATTACGAATCCTTCCCCTGACTTGACGCCCGCGGTATGCTTTCGTCGAGATGGGTTTCAAGATCGTACTGCTTTCACCCATTCCGGAATAGGAAGGAGTACAGGGATGAAGGGTTTAATGGAGAGAACAGAATGTTCAGGAAGACCGTGGGTCTGTTGCAGATCGTGATGTAATGACGAACTTCGTTGGGGCGGACGGGAAAAAGTGGACGTAGCGATTTCCTGTCCATTTTTGAATCTCACTCAGATGCACAAACATGTAATAATGTAATTAAAATGGATGTTAGAGAAATTGGATGGGGTCTGTGGAGAGAACTGAGCTTTAGTTTAGTACAAAAGCAGGTAGTGAAACATCAAGGCCACGTGTAATGGGGTTGGCTAATTATGAAGGGACAGGGACTGGACCGGAGTGAGATCAGGCGATCGGTGAAGACTGATCAGATATTTCCAGGCCTGTTCCAACGTAAAACTAACAAACAAATGTTAAGTCTGTGTACATAAGTTCAGCCAGCCTTGTGATTGCCATATTTGCGTAAGAAGGGATTGAAGCAAGGAGAAAGATAATAAGTTAAGAAATGTATGCGTAGCGTAACAGGTCGGACCCTTTGTCTGTGGGCTCTCAGTAAGGGAATTGCTCTCGTACAAACAGCGTAGAACAGGCGGGGGCGGTCGAGCAAAGGCTTACAATACAAAATTTGATGATAATTCTACGGCGGCATGACATAAACATTCCTTTAATTATCTCGAAAACAGCAAGACACAAGAAAAAGTGGCATATGTTGGTCATAAATATGTATTTAATCGTTCTCTACCAATTTTCTTTGAAACATTTTTTGTGATAAATATTTAGCTAATTACGCTCGAGATGCGCACAGAGATTCATGTAGGTTTTTAAAGATAAAATGTTAATTATTTTGTAACTATTATTAAATTAAATGTAGATACATTACAAATATCAACCACGCGGTGTTGTGCAAAAGAGATTATTGTAAGTCGTACCGGGAGAGAGGAGTGATTAATTGCAGACCAAATCGTTACTGCCTACTGGATATATTGGTGTTCTATTAGATAATACACGAGATTAACATGGCAGTGTTAGGAAACGAATATGTGAATTTGACACAAGAAATTATCGATATTTGGGGACTAGAATGAGAAGTTAATTATACTTCTCTTCATTAAATATTTGCCAGAACGGAAATATTTTGGGATGAAAGAAGCCGATGTTACAAGTCGTATTTTCTAAAGTCGGATGTCATAAACCGTCCTCGTACCCAATGGTAAGATTTATTTTGAAGTTATTTGTCTGTAGTTTTCTACGTGAAATTGTGTAATTCATCTACAGAATCCTGCCTCATATTTCACATCTGACATTTCAACAGTACAGCTGTACTGACAACCTGTTGTCGCCAGATGTAACTAAAAAGGTTTCGACCATAATGTGTATAAATGTGACACCAAAACGCGTCTCTCCCTTTCTATATATATATATATGTATGTTGCATTGTAAGATTTTGTCCAATCCTCCTGATTATAAAACTACCCACTAAAGTTTCCCAAGACTCCACTGCTGTTGTTTGTAGGCGGTGGTTATTGAAATAACTGAGCTGGCTAGACGTATCAAGACGTTGTCAAGGAAACGCATGAAGTAGACAGAAGAGAACGAACCGCAGAGAAAACCATTTCTCGGAGCCTATAGTCTGCCTACACAATTCTTTCTGTTCACTTCCACTTAAATGGCATGGCTGTCCCTGTCCCTGCATTTTCATGCTCCCTTCTGTGGTCTGAGACTGTCATGGTGGAGGTAACATTCCCCCGAAACCCTACATCGCGAGACACTTCATATTATTTAACAATGATACATCAGAAAGGTGGTCCTATACCAAAATCTGCCATAAGTTACTACGAACTACACTGAAGACTTCGCAGAATGGTTGGTCTGAACCAGTACGACGTGTCTGTTATGTGCTTCTGCTGATGATTTTAGTAGCTGCATCAAGTGTTGAAGCTTCTTACCACTAATAACACTGATGAGGAGAAGGGGCGTGTACAAGAACATTAATCAGCAGCCTTTGTCTGCCAAGAGTACCAAAATGATTAAAGGCGGTGAGAGGTCTGTGGGCTAAATGACTTCATATTTACAGACTTTTTATCCTGCTTTGGGCTACATTTTTCACCTCGTCAACATAGTACTTTGCCTGTAACACCAAGCTACTTCTATGCGACTGCGTGAGGGGTTTGTGTTTTCCTCAGGCATTTAAGAATATTACAAGACATCTTCGGTGCTGTGATCAGCATTCTTTATTTGGGAGGCTCTGGTTCAGATCTCGGTCCGGAGACCTGGAAATGTTCGGGCACTGCCTTGAAAATCCACGATCTGTCCCTTCCAATTTATAGGCATTCATCGACGGTTTGTTTGGCATTTGGGGATGCGTCATAAAAGGGACAGCCAAGGCATACTGATAAATAATCCTTGCAGAAACAAGATGTGTTGCGATGTACCACCCCACCCTTCGTTTCGGATGCGTGGCGCGATGTATATTGATCACGACTGTGTCTGGATTTAAATGGCAACTTGTGACGTAGTCTTAATATCTGTTATTCTTCCGGACTACAGAGTTCCCTGGCGGTGACCTGAGTAAATGGCTACAACTGCTGTCACTGCCATCACACACTAATTGGCTTGAATACAGAAATTTCAGACACTTCATGGCTGTGTAGAGCTTACTGGTAGCGCGCGATATGCTACTGGCGGCCAGCAGCCAGGACCTACAGTTTACACTGGAATCCGAACTACGGTGAGGGAGGGGGCATGGTATGCTGCGCATATTTTGGGTCTGTTGGAGAAATATACGCAAAAGACTTGAACGCTGCACTAAAACAAACTACGACTACTGTTAAAAAGTAGTCTTTCTGATAGAAATTGTGACCCTGCTTCTGGTGGGAGGAAGAGGGTTGTTCACCGCTGGCTTAAGAGGGCACCATAGAATTTGCATTTTCCACCGCAGTGAAAACCTGAAAGAGGCTTTTCATTATATTATTCAGTTATATCAGGAAAAAATATCGCTGAGATAGTACCATAAATTAGGCCATGACTTCGTTCCAGATCACTAATTGTCCTAGTATGAGATTATATATTATCTGAGCTACTGACAGCGTTGTTAAATAAATATATAAAATAAATCAAATTAAACTTGTACCCAGGTCGCAGGAAACAAATGACAACTAACACGCGCCCCCTAGCCCTCTAG
>NW_019060649.1:147685-173936 GCF_000696155.1 Zootermopsis nevadensis | reverse complement strand
GCTTTAGTACGATGTCAGTCCCAGAGCGACCAAAGTTTCCCTTGATCTGAACGGGTGCTGTTAGTGTGTTCAAGTTAATATCGAGTTGAGTCGGACATGAGGTGTAAAACTGTGGTTAGTAAATCTCGGCGCAGATGGAAAGATGGTATTAAAATATATGACATGAAAGAGACGTCAGTTGAAGTGATTAGGACGGCTACAGTTGGAGGCTCCATAAATAGTAACAGGAAATCGTTTGAAGACGTGCGTCTTGGTTGTAGGCTTCCGGAAGTGAGCACTGTCATCGTTATTAGTTGTTTGAGTCCCACATTGCGATATGATTCTGCTTCAAGTCTGTTGTGCTTGTACACTGTTGAGGTACCAGGTTTGTTGTGGTCCGATTTAAAATTTTGCCAGAACCCTTCAAGCAAATACAGCATAGTTTAACAATTCGCTTTATTTTTATTGAACCTGAAATGTGATGTTTAAAACGAATTCACGAGAAGCATTGTACAGAGTTCTAGAAGTCTGTTTTAGTCAATTCAGCAACAACAGATGCAGTTTTAGTGTTTAATGGATCAGAAGGCCGTGGCAAAACAGTTGACTGAACAGCAACAATAGCTGTTGGATTTCTGGAGTACGACTATGGAATTGGGAATCGGAACACAACTTACTGGTTGTGTGGTTCTTGCTCTTGGGAATTGTCTAGGGATACGATTTTGTTGTAAACAGATGAATGAAAACGTAATGTCTTATAATCATCTCGCCGAGTTTCGTGTTAACGTGGATACTAAAATTCTGAGACCGTGAGAATAGGAGTAGGTATGCTGAGGATGCGAGCTACCGTATTCGTGGACTAGTGACTTGGGTTTGGAAAGTTGAGCTCAAAAAATACTTGAATCAAAGGGGCCTAAAAGATAGTGGAGAATTTATATACGTAAACTAAGAACCTGGCAGTGAACACCTGCATATGAGACCTTTGACGTTGGTGGGCTAGTCATACAAGGTGGATGGTTGTGCGGCTCTGGAAACAGAAACAGAACAAATCCTTCAAATTGCAGTTTATTATTTCCTTCTGTATTTTTCTTTATATTTTGCCTCTGTCCCTTTTAGCTTTCTGGATTTTCTGTTTATTTCTTTTCTCCGTCATTTGTTTGCTGATTTATTTAATTTGTGTTCTTATTTGTACGTTTATTTTATTTTATTTTCTGGAGTATTAATAAAAGGCAGATATACAAAGAGCGAAAGACGGCAGTTTCCCTCAGCAAGAACGGATTGATTGCCCATTCCACAACTTTCATATAAAATGCTTCTTTCCCGTGAACCTGCTTTAGCTGCAGAATGTAGTTTGATTGCTGGAACATGATTTTCAAGTAATCCGTAATCCGTAAGAACTCCCTCGTTATCGTCCTCCCCCCCTTCCCTCCCCCTGCAGTCAGCAGTTCTCTGTCAGAACGCTGCCACACCGCATGGAACTGTGCACATTCAGTTCGCCAAATAACTTTCAGAATACTAAATTTGTTTAAAATCCAAAAATTGAAAATAATGCAGGCTTTCAGTACGCGAACGGAAGTTGGGCTTCAACGGTGGTTCGTCGTTCAATGACAAAACACTTTTTTTTTTTTAGCGAGAATCATGCATGAGCGTTTCCCATCTTTTCCCTTGGTCTGTGACTTGCTTTGTTATTTCAACATTTTGTCTCTGCAACACCGATAATTTACATCGAATTTTTTTTTTTTCACCGACTCGAAATGTCGAGCTGGTATTGTCCTTCACGTACACGATACGGCCGACTCCCTCATCCCACTTAATTCTACGAATCCGAAGAACCGCTATAGTTGATAGAGCGTCTTTAAAACAACCTGATTACTAGGTGAGGACTGTTTGTTTCTAGTCGGTGAAGAACCGTCAGAACAGGCCGGTATGTAGCGGAATAAGCTACGTTTCTTATAACACAGATAAGTGAGAGTGTTTATCGCCGTGTTAAAATACCAGTGAACGTAATTGACAGAATTTTAACTCATTTCACATTGTTATTTTAAATACAAGAGAAAAGTGCCTTGCAGAACGTATTTCATGTTGAAACTGTTTTATTAATTCATCTGGAGTTGTTTGAAATTTTGAGCTTGTTTCATTTGTCTTGCGCGAGAAGTTCTGTGAATAGGGCAATTGAACCTAGGTTTATTATATTCATAATAACACAGACAGAAGGAACGTGTCCGCTTCTTGCGGACCAAGACCGCAGATTCACCTCACATAATGAAAAGATGAGAGTTCGTTCCTGTTTCCCTTGTTTGCATTGCAGATGTTGCAAGGCCTTGCTAGAGGGCCGCTGTAAAGCTGCTAGCCCGTGTTGCATATGACGGCATTTCTGTAGTGTTGGTAGTTTATGTGGTTATTTGATGGAAACTGAAGATCCACTGCGTTTACAGGTTATTCCATTCAAAACGCAACCCAAAGTACAACAGTATTGTTAAGCTTCGGTGACATCAACATAACAATAGACTGCTTTTCTTCTTCGTGTTTCAAGAAGGGCTTATTCTTTCTTATGCTTTGGTTTGTTGTATCTTGATGAGAATTACAACAATGGATTTGTCTTCTGCCTTCACTAATTAACGTCACGTCTATTCAGACTGCCCGTTAAAACGTTCGTCTTATAGCCTGTCTCCATATAATCTTTTGCTTTTTTTAGAAGAACGTATTTTGAAGGTCTGCTATTTCCCATTCTGTTAAGGTGACTTAACAGCTTTTCTCTGTAGTCGTCAGTTCTACCATTTCTCCATTGAAATTTACTTCTTTTCCATTTGTCTTCATCCCCTAACATGCCGTTCCTGTCCTTCAATTCTAATAATGCCCATCTTAATAAAGAATTTCAGTTTCGTCTCTGTCTACTTGTCGTCGTAATAATGTAATGTAATCCGCAACAGTTGAACGTCAGATTGCAAAGAGCTCATTTAAAAAGATATTTCAACTCTTGTGTAACGGAATGAGAAGAGTTGACTGTACGCGCGTGTCCCTGGACTCGTGTACAATCTGTTGGCCGATCAATACAGCTGCTTAACGTTTTTCTATACTAATTGCTCATCTTCTCCCATTTGTTGTGTCGTAATGCTTTGACTGGAAGATCCGGCAACGGAATAGCCAACTGGCAATCAAGTATTTTCGTAATTAATAGGAAATGTCAGAAGTAACTCGATTGAAGTGTATGAAAAAGTAAAGCCGTTCTTTGCCTGATTAAGAATCTGATCGGAGAATGGACGTTCAGCTCGACACATTTTAATCTCAGCAGTAAATGCAGACGAGTGGTCAGCTTCACGCTTCCGCCGTGTTCACCTGGGGAACTGTACTGAATATAAATGTTCTTGTGTAACTAATGTTTATTAATTGATCACTACTAACACCAACCACCGCAGTCCTCACAACATACATCCCAAATAGTCATTTTAATATTATCCTCCAATACGTTCACTACTGATCCGAATGAACACTCCCCAAGAGACTTCTCCACCGAAGTAATAATATAAGGCTGATGCATTCTATACTTAATTATAGCTACTTGGTGAACCCCTTACAGAAAGAACGTTGGGAAAGTGCATTAAAACGGGCCACGACTTAGTTCCACGCATTTGTTCTGTTTCTCGACGCAGCAGTCGAGAACTGTATAATTAAAATGCAGGCGTATTGCATTATTTATATTAAACAAGCTGTTGTATTATCATTTTTATTAGACGTATCGTCATTCTCCTTTATGAACGTAACAGTCTGTTGAAAACCTTTTATTTTTAGTGTCATATCAAAATATAATTTTACGTGTTGTTTTGTATGGGTTTGGAACTTGGTTTGTCATAATTGAAGAACACAGATTATAAGGCACAAATCTAATTCAGTGGTGCAGGGTCGTTCTTGAAGGGCTTACATAGCTACTCAACTGTTCAGTAAATTGGCGTTTTTCTGTAATCAAAGATTAATGACGTGTTCACAGGAGCCTGTCAGTGGACTGTACCTTGAGAAGGATGAATCCAGTCCCAATTATGATTCCTGTTTATGTAAGATTATCATAATACCAGTAATTGCCTTTCTTTAGCGCCTTCGTCTGCAAATTTGTCTATTATCGAGTGGGTTTCCGGCTCATATTTTGTAAGTATTTATTACAGACTTATAGACGTACGCTGTGCGGCCCGTAAATATTGCCTCTGTATATTGTGTGCTTCCCTGAGAGTGGATCATTCAGTTACACGAAGAATTTATCTTTTGTTACTAACAGAAGATGTTATAATTCTCTCCATAACAACTTTCATTTCACTTTCTGTCTGATTGGCATTGTCCTTTTATGGACTTTTTCCCGAACTGAAATCTTACACATTCCTCGATTCTACTTGGCCAGCCCATCACTATCGTAGCTGTTTGGTGGTGTCATGCGGGATTTTTTCGACATCCAAAGTAGATTTAAGAGGTACAGTTATCTATGTCCAAGTATGAGGTGTATAGGAGCGTGGAGACAAAAATCCATACCCTTTTTTTAACTTGGTATCAGCTACACCTTCGTCTCCTGGGCGAGGCCCCGAGCCAGTGTGGACACAGTGGCGCTGTACGTCATCGGCACGGACCGAATGGCTGACAACACGCACGTTGAAATTAACGGGTCATGGACTGTTTCTGTCTTTACTAACAAATTTACTAACATTTATCCTTGTAGTTCGTTTCTTCTGTTTTCTATGCATGGCTGGCAAACTGTAACACGAAACTACCCGTAAATTTTAACGTGCGTTCATTGTCAGCGTTTATTTTACCAAAACACAAAATTTCATAATTTTTATTCTGCCACAACAAACCGAATGCTAGCAACCAAGTGGCATCTCTTATGCTTTAGTAGCAGTGGGCAATGAGAAAATTTAATAATAAACATGGTTAATGAACGAGAGAGGCACAAATAACAGATTTCAATTCATACCAGATTTCCCTTTTCATCAGTTTCATTCTTTAAAGAGACGCTAAAGAGTAATATTAAATTTGATCTTAATGAAATATGTTGTGAGGATATGGATTGGATTCATCCGGCTCAGGACATGATCTAGTGGTGGACTCTTGTGAACTCTGCAATGAACCTTCCGGTTCCTTTAGAAGGAAGGCGGGGAATTAATTCGCTACTGAGTAGTTGAATGACTTGGGTTGTGAGGAGGGACTTCTCCACAGCGAAACAAGCTTTTTGCTACTGATGGGCGCGTGGTATCCGTATCAGAGACTGTAGGATACATTAGAGTTCGAAAGTTTTGATGGAAATCTGATCTGGGCGGAGGGAGGAGAGAGTCGTCTGGGGTTGAACGTTTACCTTGTTTAGTCATCGCGACAGGAGTTTTGGTATTGTCTACATTAACTGATTTTCAAATACCACATGACACACATGCGAGGCAGTTATGGGTTGCGTATTTATTTTACGATATTTCATAAGAAGTTATCTTCCGGTGGATGATATGAGTAGGTGTCTGCAGCGAAGTGTTTTGTCTTGCGTTGATGACGGTCGTGGCCTGTTTTAAATTACTGCCCCTGTCCTCATCTGGCTGTTTCACCATCCTTCCAGACGGCATATATGTCTAAAAGTCTGCGAGTGTGATTAGTCCATAATCCAGCCACGCCTGCTCACAGCTATCCCAAGAATCAGGGGACATCCCACTCTCGTTCCTCTTCTGCCATAACGTCCCTGTGTTTCATTTCAACTTCCTTTCTTACTTTTGTCTTGACAGCTTTCTTGTCAGCAGGCAGTTTACTTCTTGTTGCTGATTATTGCCTCAGGCGTCTTGCAGAATGCACATCTGTTTGTTCCACATTTAGTGGTTTCTCAAAGATGTTACTGAGATTCGTGATTACCGGTTTTCCTCAGTTTTTGATCTGTGTCAGCAATAGAATAAAGTTTATGTTTTATTTACGAGATAAACGTTTTGTGATATTTTATGTATTCATCAGAACATGTTTTTGTGTAGGAAGAGGCGTCTTCGCGAAACGTAATTTTTGAAGATATCGGAATTATTTGTGCTGCTGATATTACAGCTAACTCATTTATCACTTCGCCGAGTCATCACACCGTATCGTTTCGAAGTCCTAAGAGATCGTTTGGTAGAACTGTGTAAAGATGGAACGACCCCACGCTACCCTCTTCCTATAGACCCATCAGTCTTCTTGACACGGTCGGCAAGCTCTTTGAGAAGATCCTATTAACTAAGGTCCTACACGAGGTAATCGAACGTGGGCTGCTGCGTGACGAGCAGTTTGGGCTCCGACCCAAATATAGCGCGACACTGCAGCTGGCCCGTCTCGTTGAAAGGGTCAACAGGAACTTTGACGAGAAGCGGCTAACAGGCGCGGTTTTCCTTTACGTGGCCAAAGCCTTCGACACGGTATGGGTCGAATGCTTCCTCTACAAGCTAACCGTCCACAACTTCCCGTCCTACCTGGTAAAAACCATCTCATCCTACCTTGCTTGCCGATCATTCCAAACGTCTTTCCACTCGGCATGCGGCGTGAAGTAGCCCAGGGTGGGTCAGACTCCTCTGTGCTCCTCAGTCTGTATGTCGACATACCTACACCGCCCCCCACGTCGTTTTAGCGCAGTACGCGGATGACACGGCTCTCGTAGCCACATCCCTTAATCCAACGCTTGTCGTCGGTTATCTGGAGGCCTACCTCGGTAGACTGGATCCAATGGGTCAAACCAGCGCGGTATCTTGGGATCACCCTTGATACCGGGCTTACCTGGTCGGCGCTCGTTAACCAGGATGGAAAGAAGGCGGCACGATGCATCCAACAACCCAGAGCAGTGCAGTTTTTCGGACAGCCGATACAATGGGTCAAAACAGCGCGGTATCTTGGGATCACCCTTGATACCGGGCTTACCTGGTCGGCGCTCGTTAACCAGGATGGAAAGAAGGCGGCACGATGATTGGGCGTGCTAGGTCCCCTCCTTAACAGAAGAAGTGGTCTATTCGTCAGAAACGGTGTGCTGCTCTACAAGCAGCTCATTCGTCCTATGATGGATTACGCATGCCCGATCTGGACTGAGCATGAAGCTAATATTTCTGCTCAGCCTGATGACACGTATGTGCATTGTCTCCACTGTGTATTTAAGCGTTATTTACAGTAAGTGCATAGAGTGGACGAAGTCGTGCGTCTGCCCATGTGGATGTTCCGTTGATGGTTGTTAACGGAAGTTCCATTTACTCCGTTGATCAAACACCGGACTATATACTCTATCTCAGAAATAATCCATCGAACAAAAATTGATGTCTCAAGTAATGTAAATCTCACAAAAATCCACAAATTTTATTGAAACGCTTTTCGGTATGATATTTTTGTAATGAAATTCGAGAAAAAATAGTTTACCTCGGTATGCATTTTCTTTATAGACGCGCGGAGTGCTACATCAGCACCTGCTATTAGCCTTGCAACAGTGTAGCCTGTTTATATCTGAAACAAATGAACATCGGGGGCTTGTTTTAGATGTTTAATTAAGATGTCTCTTCGTTCGTCACTTCTTAGCTTCGTTCGAATTTACATTGAAGGCGCTTGATTCATTGCCAGTTTATGGCACGCTCTGATTTTTGGAACTGCATTGACAGGTGACGCTGCTTGCCTGAAATCAATGCCTCCTGGATGCGTGAGCAGCTCTGTCTTCCTAACAATAGACAGTGCGCATTTTCTAGCAATTTCCGGTTATTCGTAATAAATTTCAAACGTGTTCCGACTGCTGGCAAATTATGCAGGCTGAGACGTGTTTGGCCTCACTTTTACCTTTGTAATTTGTCTATGTACGGTAAGAGACACGACCTTCTGTATTTCTGATTTATAGCTCTGGGAAGGTGTTACAATTTTAAATGATGGGATGGAAATTAATTACGAAAATACCTGGCAAAAATAAAAAATATTTCGTACTCGGGAGAATTTTCCCGCAGTATGATTAGGGCCTATATTAACTTGCTGGTCGTTGTTTCCTCGTTTGGAACACAGTGCTGTCTTGTAGGTGATTACCATCTTTACCGAACGTGTTACCTCCACCTTCGGGATAGAATAGGGTTGTGTTAATCACCTACAGGTCAGAAGCGTCGTAACCGAGGTCACAGTCTGCATTTTTATTGCATGAAATTCACAGATATAAACACTTTCAGCCTTACACCCTGCTTCTGTAAAGGCGATAAATTCTAGGATAGTGGTTTTGTTCAGTTACTCCAGGCGAATGTCAGCATCGTGCCTTGAAATTGGCCACGGTCATTTTTTTCTTTCAAATGTGCTTATTATCTCACCCCGTTGGACGATACGTACATTTGATAGTTTTTGTGTAGACGTATACTGGGTGGAACTGCAAAGTGTTTTAGTTCAGGTCGTCGTCACAAGCTCGTCGTGTTCCTGCATTTCGTGTTCTTTGTTCCGGTGTAAACACAAGATATCTCCCGGGAGACGCCTCTATTGAAAACACACGTAGATAGCTTGCTGTCATGATGTTTTTATAATAGAAGCATTAGCTGATGCTCTGTATGCGTCGTGTTGTAAAAATACTTGCGTCTGGAAACTCCGGTGTTTTCCATAGAATAATGTTCCTTGCTGATGCTGGAAACGTAGTTGCGAATTCAATTCTCGTGACGTGGTCAGCTAAGGGGTTTTGTGTGTATGATGATGAACCTTTAGCTTTCACTAAAAGGAATGGGGTCGGTTGTTAACGTAACTGGTCTGGTAGTTATGACATAGCTCAGGCATTTCGATGCAGGTGTCTGCTTGGTTAAACCCAGAGCAATCCTATGCCGTGCTTTCTTCATACGAAGTGCCGCTGTTGTAGTGGTAGGGATTTCATTGTTCTGTCAATGTTATCCAAAAGTTTTTTTCCGCCTTCTTTGTTGTTCGCGAAGGGCCGAACCCTCCCGCAGTGTGTATGTATGTTCCCAGTCGTGGATTTATCTTAGCTGCATTCAAATTAATGTAGTTCAGTTTTAGTACATACAGACTTCTGTAGGGGTTAAAATTTGGATATAGGTGTACATTTTCATGTCAGAACGAGTTTCCCCGACCTCAACAGCACTCATGGTTAATGCTACTCAACCCAAACATGTTAAAGTGTGGCAGCATGAGCACGTCTGCTTCATTTTTGCGAAAATTCAACGGATATGTATTAAATGTAGTATTGGGAGGGACTTACAGTGATATGTCGGGTGAATTTAATTTTGTCCCGTTTCATTGCGGTGTATTTTACATGAACATCATTCAAATGTCTTGTCGCTCGAAAGAAGACAGGCATAACGTAACATGTGGATCTCATTTAAAGTTTTACCTCCATAGTTTGAGATTGGGCAACTTCAACCCTGAAGTACGCAAGGCTGTATCTGCCAAACGAAAGAAGTTTATTCCGTCAATTAAACCTTCCTTTTCGCAATGTAAAATACCCGTAATATGTTCGTTTTACGCCGCCTGTTGAAATTTGTTTAGGCCACACGGTAAACGACAGAGTCGGAGAAGTTGCCGGTATGGAACGGCGCCCTATTTGTACACTGTTTAAACATTCAATAAGGATCGTTATCCCAGGTAGACTTTTTGGTCCATTGGGCTCATATTTATTTCTTTATATGTTTGTGTGTGTCACTAATTGCGAAACATAAATATGACCGACTTTTAAATAACCTACTGACCGCTTGGTATCTAGAATTGGGAGTAATGAACAAAACAACGAGATTATTTGACATGAGAGAGGCGAAATACGAGGGACATTGAGAAAATTGTATATTTACTAACTCCAAAAACTGTACTATTTATATAATATTATTAGAGCGATGTGGAAAGGACGTATAGGACGCTTGGAAAAATTAGAAATCTACAAAATATGAGCTTAAAAATTTCAACATGTCTTATAAAATCCATGTGCGCAAGGATAATATTAAAATGTAGCTTTGTAACTGGGTCCAAGTAGCTTAGGACACGTTTCAGTGACGGACAATTTCATCCCGTGATAATGGAGGCAGCAGGGACCTCTGAAGCGTCGGTAAACTTTTACCAAAATACATGGCGCTACAACCCAGAAGGCAGCCATCTTCTAAAGCTCATATCAGACCGTATTGTGTTTTCTTATGACGTGAGGGGTGAAAGTACCGAGTTCTCACTGCGTCCAGACCGATAGCGAAGAACGGCCTTCTATTCGACAAGCACTGAGTCTTTTCATCCAGATGTAAAGCGGCCTGGGCACGTCCATTAAATGTCAAGGTCTGGAACGCTTGGTGCTTTATCTGTATACAAATAAGGCCGTCTTCAGGAGAGCTTTCTATAGGGGTGTGTATATACAGTGTCCAAATATATATGTGTGTGTGTAGTACACATAATCATTACATACGTCAGCATTGTGTATACATCTTCTTGGGACACTGTATATATGGTTAATATTTCAGATTTTCAAGGAATTTTGAAACGTTTATGTTGCATGAACACATGTCCAGCGCTCAGTACTTTACATTTACTATTGTATTAAATTGGTGACGCCAAGGAAGTTACTTTTGGCTGAGTGTGGGAGCGAATAAATGCGTAAGGCATTTGGCGTCCCTCGTGAAGGGCGTCCACTTGGAACACCAATAAATAATGTAATTTTTCTCTTAAAGCTGGATTTAAAGGTACGTGAAGTGTATAACACCCGTCGAGGTCCATTCCGTGGTTGTAAGTCGCTGTTCTTGCACGACTGGCCGAATGGCGGTTTTCCAGGCAGGTGGCCGTTACCATGGCGGCGGGCTGCTTCAATGTGATCTAATTATGCATGCGTTGATACACGGTACCTGAACGCTCGTTTCCTACTGGCATCGCTTTCAAGTGCTGAAGGGCTGCCAAGCGAACTCGGCCCTGTAGGCATTCAGAGCATTTCTAGGGCGTGCGTCTGCGCCTACGTAACGAAACGAACGACTACGCCGATTTTAATAAAAACGTATCCCTGCCTTCAGCGGTTCAAATATGGCGGGTGCGTAAATTGGGTAGGGAAGCAGGACCATCGCCATTATATACATGCTTATTGGCTTATAAACGACGCTGTATCAGTTACATTATATGGAACTGAATACGAGTTCCTAATGTTTGTTTAGGAGGCGGATGAAAAAGGCAAGCAAGGGGTCGAAATATTGCTGTCAGCGTTCGTTCGGAAGGGTCGAGGGGGAACATGAAAACTTCAGTCCAGACAACCGCAGCTGCTCGTTTAAAGGCGTGTCCGTTTGGATGTAGCCGCTTGTTTTCTGCCATAACTCGCAAGACATGATCCTGTGGATGCAAGAAGTCTGCCAGAAATAATCAATTTGCAAAGTAGCAGTACATCGGCAGCTGGGCACGCTTCCTTACTGCAACTCTGCGTGGATATCTTGTCTCCCCCCCTCCACCATGTAAGGTGTTCTGTATAAATCAGGAACTTTCTCCTCCTTATTTAAGATCTTCACTTGCTTTTCCTCAGGCCCATATATTTCCTTGGGAGTAAGGTACCGCAGTTTGTATCCTCATAAAACCGCAGGCAGGTGTGCTGTTATGCATTTTATGGTCTCAGTGTTGGAAATCACACGGTGTAATGTAATGTAGTCAGAACCGAATAGCAACAGTATTTTTCTTTTGATTCAATCTTGCAATGGTTTGTGTCTGTCGAGAACTTGCATTCTTAAATATTTTCAAACGCTTCATTAATTGCGATTATGTCACGAATTTCCTTCACATTTCAGTGTAGGTCCCTTTTGCGACACTATGCAAGTTTGGGCATCCCTGTGCCTGGCGAGCTCAACAACCGGTTGGAAAACTGCCTGCTCTAGAACATACGCAACCCGAAGTGTCGCTTTTCACCCGTAGTTTTCTACGGGGTGGCATTTGCTGTGGAAACAATATCGACTGTCTCATTCACATTCAAAGCTTGTGCGAGGCCAGTCTTTAATTAACGCAAGTGGCATAACGAGTAACTCGGTAACGTACGACTGCGGTGGGTTGACAGATGTAGAATGCATGGCTGGCACAAAAGTGACTGCTTGAAAAGACGCACGTGAGCGAAGTATTACGTTTGATGCTAAGGAAGTAGATTGTGAGTCGTGAAGGGTTCATTTGGCTCAGGACTTAATCGATGAATCGGTTTCTACTCGTATGTGCTATATCTGTGATGAGCTTTAAACCTGGCGAAATTCGACATGAAGTTTACGACAGAGAGGGTGATATATAAAATGATACGATGTTAGTCTCTTGAACCTTGAAGAACTGAGTAAAATAACGAAGAATTCAGATTGCACGCCTGCGAATAGACGGCGTGGCGTCCTCCATACGTCAGGCAGTATAGCCTCAGACACACTTAAGTTTTTGCCCAAGAATGTTGGAAGTCCTGATAACAGAGAGAGGAATAGACCGCGTATCTCAAGGAAATCTGACGTAACTGTGTTGTGTTCAGACAACAGTATCTTGTCTAGAACGGGCGGAGGGGGGTTGTTCTGAGGAGTTTGCTATCTGTCTGCTATTTGCAGAGAACAATGGCTTTGGAGAGGAACAAGCACCTGCGAATTTCCGGCGGTTTCCTTGCTGAAAGGCTTATGCCTGTTGTACTTAGGTTCGTACCCAGTGGAAGAATCTAGGAGCTTTTCAAACTCCGTCTGTGCGGCTCCGTCCACACAGCCACCAAGTTCTGTTTCCATAATACAACAAACGCCACCAGACACGGCCCTGAGCCACTTCCATCCACTTCTCATCGTCACATCCGATTTTCTGACAACCATATCAGCGTTGTCCTCTCATCGCTACCCGAGATTTAATCTTAGTCTTCTAACTGACCAACAGGTTTCCTTGCCAAAATTATGTGTGCATTTTTCTTCTGTTCTGTATACCCTGCGCGGCCCACCTGAGCCTCTTCTAACATGCCATTTAATATTTTGGAAATAAACTATGTTCACGGCGTCGAAGATTAATGCAAGTTGATTTTTTACAATTCAATAACATATTTTATTTTATGTGAGTTAGTCCTCCCCAAATATTGTCAGGGTGATTAAGTCGAGAAGAATGAGGTGGGCGGGGCATGTAGCGCGCATGGATGGGACAAGAGGTGTGCACCGGGTATTGGTTGGGAAGCCTGAGGGGAAGAGACCGCTGGGGAGACCTAGACGTAGATGGGAGGATAATCTCAGGCGGGATCTATGGGAGATAGGAGTTGAAGGCGAATACATTTTCCTGGCCTAGGATAGAGACCGGTGGAGGGCTTTGGTTAATTCGGTGATGAACCTTCGTGTTCCCTAAGCCATCTAGTTAGCTAGTTAGTGACTTAGTCAAATCCCTTTACGCACGATTTGCTAGCACCACAAACACATACTTCTCAGACTTATTTGCCGAGCTTACGCTGAGAGGCATGTGGGTCTATGGCGGTGATTAGAACTTTCTAATGATGCGTATTCTGAAGTTCTTTGTGAGAGTGGGTGTAAATATGAAAATCGGCAGGAATATTGCTAATCGTCTACATTTCAAATGCACTTGTGTCGAGTGTCGCACTGGGCACCGATTGTCCTGATCCAGGGTTTTCGTGGAGATAGTTTTCTTCTGGGTTGTTGCGCCATGTAGCGTGGTAGAAGTTCACCGACCTTTCAGATGTTCTTGCTGCTTCTATAATCAGGACAACCATCTTAATACTCACCGTTGTGAAAATCTCAAATCTCACTAAAGGTTCTCGTAGTTCTTCTAGATTTCTTCAAATTATATCCCACAGTACTCCGATATTCACCGCTGCATTATAGTCGTACATTTCCATTAGCATTTGTCGCTAATTAGCCCTGCAGATGATAAGAGCGTAATTAAATAATATGGGAATTTACATCTCAGCTGAGTGTTTTAGCCTTTACAGTTCATTTGTACCGAATCATAATTCTGGATTTGTTGCTTTGCTCTACCGGCCATTTCAATTCACGAAAGCTTTAAAGTGAAAATGCAATCTGGGGAGAGTTTTTGTGAAGGTTAAAGGAGAGAAGAACAAACAGAAACGAAGGAAAGTAAGAATAAATTATCAACTCTTTTATTTTCTCGTTATAAAAGAGATGTTGATTGTCAATTTGTTTCCGTGGTAACATAATTTCTTTATCTGAAGATTTACGAATGTTAGCTGTAAATGCTACTCAAACATAAAATGAAGTAAGGCAAATTGCGATACTTTCGACCAAGGTACGTCGTGCGTGGCATGAGAAGTGTGTGTGTGTACGTTCGTGCATGTACAAGTAAAGTCGTTCCTCGTATTACAGTAAACAGAAATAACACATGATAAATCATTCCATTTATAAATTTACTCGTAACTTTTCAGTGGGTTGTGACCGGCTTTTCCATTTGCATGCATGAAAATTAGGAGTCATAGAAACCACATTTCTTGTGTAAATATCTTGTTATACTGTCCAGAATTTTTAGTTCCTCATTTAATGTTGTGTATTCCTAATTTCCACTTACAGTACAAGTGTCAAAGAATGAAATTATTCATATTGAAACAGTTAAATACAATATCTCCGAACTTTAGAATAAACAACGCGTTGGCAAATTTCTGGTCTAAAGAAATAGGGCATAGTAGTAGCGTAGCGTGGAGCTGACTGCTCACGAAGAGGTTTTAGGCACGTGCGTAGCACCGGACGCGAAAAGTGGAAAGCCTAGTTTACAGTGAGCCGCCAGTTACTTTACACTGCGAACGCAGCTTATCACAGCTAGCCAGCAGTCACCGTTCGGTTGACGCTGAAACAGTTTAAGTGCATCGCTGTAGGATATTGATTTCCTGATTGTCTGCTGTAACAAAGAGTCGGAGATCGTACGAACTGAGCTGAAAGAACTTCCCCAGCCTTGGCCAAATATCACGCCTGCAATTATCACTTTATGACACATGCAGTTCGCATTGTGGATAAGGTTTAGTGTCGGAAATGGGTGGGGATTTACCTCTGTTCCTCCTTTCCAAACAGTTTTGGCTGTGGCGCCCCAGAAAGTGCCACGTCTCTGCGAAGGGGCTCAAGGTATTCGGTCGCTCCTTGGTTGTTTGTCGCGCCCTGTCCACAAGCGTCTTCAGAACGCACCGCTTCTTTGGCCATTCAACGCATATTTTTATTTAGTTATTTATTTAGTGTTCTGTCTGACGACAGGTCCATATGAACATGATCCTTCCATCCTTTTCTCGGACTGGGACCTGTTCATATACGTTCTTGGCAGATGATCCAGAAGTGGTTTGCCATTGCCTTCTTCTGTGTGTGAATTGAGTAATTGTTGGGATGCCACGGAGAAACCGGGGAAGCCCCCGGAGGAAAACTCCGTGTTGCCCAACACAAGTTATAAATTCGGGCACCGCCGGGAATCGAACCCGAGACCCCAGGATTACAAGGCCAGCGTTCTAACCGCTAGACCACCGTGGCTATTCAACGCATATATGGAAATTTAATCTTCTCATCGCCCCACAGAAATATAAAGCAAAATAAAATAAAAATATTATGTAGGAACGCATTTTATTTTATTTTTGAAATGGTTCCGTTTCTCAGAAGGCGTCAGAACTTTGACACTAAATTTGAAGTCGGTACACGTCTGTGTTCTCGGAGTTCGTCCAATGAGCGTAGTGACATCCGGAAACAGATTAAAAAAGCTACTTTTCTCAGCTCTTAGGGCATTAAATGCAATTCATAACTTTAGCTCGTTCCTGCATCGTCACTACTCAGCGAGGAATGCTTTCAAAATGCGCGCTTCTTTGGCTTTCTATTTAATTTATCACGCCATGACAGCTTGCCCTTTCTGACCGTAGCTCGCTACTCAGATGCACAGCTTTGGCTGTCTTAATCCAGTCTAGTGTCAGCGGCTTCTCAGCCCCCTGCGTTAACTAAATGGAGCACAGAACTCACAGAAACTTTATAAACCCTCAGCCACTCATGAAATTCTGAAGTTCCATTTCTGTTTTCACAAATGTTGCCCCCGTGCTCCGGTTGATCCGAGTGTTGAGCCAGATAAGTTTATTCTGCACTGTCGCGCTCTGTTATCCAAGTTCCGTTTTAATAACATCTCTCCATTTACGTCTGAGTCTCCCACCCTGAGTGTTCAGGTCTTCTAACAGCAGTTTTTTACGAGTTTCAATGTGTCCCTTTTGACGTTTCGTTCGCCAACCTTCTTCAGTATATTCGAAGCTACCGTCCCCATGCCGAGGCTGCGGTCTGCTTGCTCCATCCAGAACATTTAAACATTGCTGTTCCAGCTACAGGGGTTATGAACATTACGGTTTCGAGTATGAGATAGTAGTATGACGGCCGTGTGCCTTCCAGAAATTTCAGACAAGTTTATTAAAATGTCTATACTTTTCTTGTATAATTCTATTTGGTTCTGTGTTCAGGCTGCTTAAGAAGATAAGGCTAGGTAGGAACTATGAGATTAAATTGAATTCACCCTTCAGCCTTTGGCATTCGCAATGCGTACGAGTTGAAATATGCGGTCAGACAGACACGCCCGCCTCTTTCAATCGTTAGGTAGACAAGTGTTTTAATCCTAGCAACGAAACTGATTTGCCGGTTCAGTAATTTTCTACGAAAAGACTTGCAAAAAGGCCCGATGTGCCTCATTTCGCTAGGGAATGTAAACTGTGACCTGGAAGATGAAGTACGATTATTGTTTATTCAAGGCTTGCAGGCAAAAGTCTTCAGCGAAGATGATAATATTGAACCACTTCAGGATACGGTCCAGTGGCGCGCTCTTATGAACACATTAATGAAATTTCACAGAATGAGGAATTGAATTATATGCACAGAGCATAGAAGACGAAAGGAAACAAATTCTGGTATTTATATCTTAAAGCCTTATATTTCATGTTTTATCTTTCTCTTTTTCCTCGGTTATTTGCTTACGTCAGGCCTTAGTGAGGTAGATCCTGGTAGTTTCATGCAAGCCTCTAAGCATCAACTTGTGCCTGAAGATAAGACATGAAATGGGAAGTGGCGTTAGGCAACAAATTTTGACAATGTGAGATTACAGTAAAGAATATGATTGGACGTTAAGTTGTGATACCTTGAGGATTGACTAGGTTAGTAGATTGCATCGTTCCGTTGTCTTATCCGGTCTGGCGGCCGGGGGAAAGTATTACTGCACAATGGATTAGTACTGACATTAGCTGAGATTAACGAGATTCAAAACGACTCCGGCGACTTGGCCAACGACTTCGAAAGTTCACACTTAAATGTTATCATTATAGCAAGAGTGTTCTCGAAATAAGGCAGCTTTATTAAAATGTATTGTAAGACTTGCAGTTAGGTTGTTTTGTTAAATTAATCAGGCCTTTACACGGTAGTCGGTCCAAAGTGCAGCAGACTAGCGCCGTGCAGTCTTACTAGTTCTATTTTATGAGAACGCTCATACAAATTATTCCAGCCGTCCGTCCTGCCACCTTATTGACTGAGCTCTTAGGTCATAATTGTGAGACTTCTGAACAGGGGAAACCCACCCGGGGGAGGTTTGGTGTGGCTGAGGACCCATCTCTCCCACGGGACCTATTTTATTGGTTGCATGTTTTATAAAAAAAACTCGGAGATGAGCCACAACTATATAATCCAGAGAAATCGATACCGCTTCATACAACAGTAGTGTTGTTAGGGTCAGCTTGTGGACTGACTGCGCATGCGTTGTTGGTCACTCACTGCCGGTATAGCCCCAGAGGCCTTACGTTTATAGTTGCTCAGCTGGTCTAGAAATACCCCGAAGGATCTTTACCGGCTGCGTTCACAAGGACCGGATAAATGCAGTCTACATCTTCACACCCTGTTCCATTTCAATTAATATTAACGTTATGCTCCCATCTGCGTCTCTCAGTCTCACTAGCTTCAGTGTTCCAAATAATATTTTATAATTTTTTTTTATTTCTTCAAGCCTGCTACATGTTTTTCCACTAATTTAATCGCCCTGATATCTGGTAAAGTGTACAGATCATGAAGCTCACAATTATTCAATTTTCTCTGGCCTCTTGTTACTTCCTTTCTCTTAGTTCGAAATACTGGTCTACGTCACTTGTATCGGAAAACAGGCCTATTGGCTACTGGCGAATGTTGTCGGAGTATGTTCAGAACAAATAAGCAAGTCAAGAAAGTTCAATAACTGTCATTTGACCCCGAAAATTTCACAGGACAGATGAAACTTTTTCATGCCTTGAATTGAAACAGCCACAAGAACTTTGGGTAAGAGCGACAGCTGTGTTGCTGAAGCTGATTAGAAGTGGACCGATCTGAGGGCATTGGTTGTGTTTCCTTGAGAACAAGTCATCAGCATCATCAGACCAGCCGTTCTTGCTTCGAACAGCGACAGATGTTTCGCGCCGTCTACCTGGGAGTGTCCGACTTCAGTGTAATTAATTATCCACCCGGCCGTGCTTTTACTCCGGTATCGATCGACTGGACTGTCCCGTCTCATTTTTTAATATCAATAGGATAGATGAGGAATAGAAATATTTCGTGATTGTGGTCAGAGATCTTTGTGAAAAATTGCCTTGCTGAAATTAATGTTTAGTTTTGTGTGGATCTGCCTTGTCCCAAGTACGGTTAAAGCAGATGAGGAGCGAGAGAATGCGGAACGGGGGATCGCTTACTTTTATAAATATTAGTGGCCGACTGGCGGCAACAATTTGTATGGTTATTACTTCATATCAGGTACTTTTCTATGGGCTGAACATACAGCTGACTTGGGGCAAACAAGAAATGATACTACAGTTTTATTTGACTACTTGAAAAATCGAAATGGAGATGAGTAATACTCAAGTGGACCTCTGGGACATTGTAGGAGGTGATGTCGAGCCGGCCTGCTTCTTAGTAAGTGTAATTGCACAGATTAATGCAGCTAAACTTCGTAAATACGAAAGGCGTGACCCGCTGGCACTGATTTGCGCCTTTCAGCTTTCGTCTTCTTTAGCCTGTAATATTTCAAACACTGAAACAGCGAAAAGATTTATTACGCTGCCATCATGGGGTTGTTTGCATAAGCTAGGGTTTTGCAGTTCATAAATAACGTATCTCAGTACGATGAATGAAAATGTTAAAGGCGTTTCGCCTGAAGAGTTTCTTTCTGAAGTCTTTCGTCTTCACTTTTCTTCTGCAGGTACACGTTTTTTTACAGTTAATTTGCGATTACTTAATTTTAGTTTTTGGCCGGTTTTATACGACTGATTTCCGACACATCGCTGTTACCTCTGGCAGGATTGTCAACTAAGTTATCTGAAATGTAAGCAAAATTCGAGGCGTTTGTGTGTTTATTTTATGCGTAAATGTAAATTCCACAAACTAAATAACTCCACAGATCAGAATTCCTCTTAAGGAACTGATAGTCGCTTAGCCTATCTTAGAATTTCCCGTCATTTATGGAGCCCGAAGGGTCATTACCGTGCTCAGAACAATCCACCATTGGGTTCGTATCCTCAGCGAGATTAGTTGATTCCATGGCTTTCCATTCTCTTTCCTCAAGATCCATTTTAATATTGTTTTCTATGTGCACCCATGTCTTCCGCTTCAGGCTTTCCAAAAAGAATTTTTTAGTATTTCTTATCTCTCCAGTGCTTGCTGCATGTCTCGCTGCCATCCCCTTTTGCTTTCACCATTCTAACCATATCAATGAAGACGCTCCTCACTGTGTAGTTTCCCGTCTCCTGTTACTTCATCCCTGCTAGGTCCAAACATTTCCCATAGCACCCTGTTCTCAATACCCCTGGATGTGTTTGTCCCTTAATGTGAAGGACCAAGTTAAACGCCTATACAAGAGACGCAAAAAACACTGCCTTATTACAATTATACATTTCAGATAAGGAAATTTAGGTTATAAATGATAGCGTGCATTGCTCAGAACTCGAGAGTTTGCAAGGTCGCCATATTAGTATTAGAATGTTAAGATGTATGACGTATAGTATACGTTAGCCCTTACAACGACAGAACGAGCTTCACGCCCGTACGCATCAGGTATCATCTTTAATGTCAGCATTCCTTATAACATATTCTAGTTAAATACAAAGGCGCCTGTCTCCAAGCGGCAGGATTAGTGGTTATCCAGCCAGGTCTCTGCAGGCCACAACCACCACCTTCCAAATCCTTACCATTATCACCTAAACTCACTCGCCGCTCTGTAACCTCTGCAGAGGCAGAGAGACTATCACTGCTACTTCATGTTCACCTCCCGGTTTTAAATGGCCCGGAAACCGGTTGTCATGACTGAGAGATTTTTTTGGTTTTTGTCAATTCCTCCAGGCATATGTTGCGATAGTACCTGAAATTACCCCACGATCGCTTCCTTCCGCGTCCTGTCCAGTTCGTCAATTATTAATCGTTCTTTAATTTGGTGCAGAATGCCCTCAGCTATGAAAAGCGTCGTTAAATAAACTACAAATTAATCAAATAACCACGGCAGTCCAAACAGCTTCGTTAAATAACCTGTGAATTAGAGGGAACCGCCGTAATACATAGTACGTGTTGTGTAGACTGCATTTTTCACCTGCCTGAACCAGACGGATTAAAGTGTCAGCAGACTGTAAGAGACGTATCATGGCGACGTCACTTATCGACACATCTCAGTTTCGTGTCGATATATCTTGTTCGTAGTATGTAAAGGGATGAACGTGTATCGCAGTACAGTCTCGTATCAGGCTTTCTACTACATCAAAAGAAATTTTACACTTTTGCGCTAACGTGCAAATATTTTAGTTTTTGCAGCGCTTTTAATGCAGGTTGCGACGCAGTGAAGTGAAATGTCCCGTGCGTCTGCTGCACGGCACATCCGAGATATTTAGTCCCCCCACACACCCACCACCCCCTTCGCCGTCTTGTCCCACACATCGTTTAGGAGACGTGTTGGTTGTTTAACGCTCATGCATGGACTAAAAATAGGCCTGTTATGGTTTTCGTGTGAGGTGTGAATCAGGAGAAATGCGGGAACAAACTGGCGTGGCCTATTTTAGTTTAGTGCCGGTGATAACTTAAAGTAATTGAGAACTGTACTGAAATTTGAGTCAGTTTTCTCACGTTTATTCGACCCAAGAACCTGAAGCTCGGTTCAAATTTCTTCTCGATTTGGCTGATCACTTAACGACGCTTTATTGACTACAGACGATGATTGGTTTAAATAACAGGGCATTTCCCTTGGCTGTCAGAATAAACTGGCTGTTTCCCTAACATCGTTACCCGACAGATGTAGGGAGTACGGCGAGTCTTCTTGGAGATAGGAGTCGACTTTTTAACTTTAATTCCCGTCAGTAATTTCATCCAATGTATATGCACGGGTTTCCCTTGCTTCTTGCATTATACGTCAGAGATCTAGCGTGTTTTTTGGTCTTAAAGAGAATTGTAATTCTTTCTTCAACGTATTTGAAGTAGAAAGTAAAACGTAACGCATAAATTCTGGGCGCAGCGATCTTGATGCCCGACGACTGCGTCCGCACTACAGAGTAATCGCGCCTCAGGAGCCACCGATCTGCACAGCGATAAATTCACTCTTGAAGCTGTCAACTGGTTCAGTTTCTTGTCAAAACGGCGAGTTGTATTTCTGACCCCTTCCGTGTAGAGTAACCAACTGCATCGTAATCGGACCGGAGACGAGTGAAATACTTAAGTGACTTTACTTAATCCGTCAGGCAAATAGTAGATAAGTAGAGGTAGCCAATGACCAATTCATTTCATATTTTCTCTATTTATCGAACTTAATAACTGCGCCCTTCACCGCTTTGTAGTCTTTGCAGACGATACAAATTCGATAAGTAAACAAATAAATAATTCACAGAATGTGTTCTTATTGGTTGTTGGGTTGTCTGTAAGTCTGATCGGAACCGACAGATTTTGACGATGTTTCGTACAGACGTACTAAAGCTCGCCAGTTTCATCCACCTCCATCTTCACAACCTAATGCCCCTTCAGATTAGTTTTGTTTTAGAGGCCCCATTTATTTCTAGGTGTTTCAATTCGTTTTCGTAATGTCCACTGGCTTCGCCCACAGTTACCATCAGTTGCAGAATTGTAATTGTAGAAACAAAAGGTTATGCATTCACTGAGCGTTTTGCGTCACAATCTGGAGGTGAACAGTTCAATGGTCAACCCCAAAATCGACTGTCCTCAAAGTTTTCTAGTCTTCTGCAGGTACGACCTCAGTAACATGCCACAAGAGCTTTTTCCACTTCTAACCCCATGACACAAGATCTTCATCGAGGAAGAGTTTTTTTTAGATGTTTCAGCGCCGTGTACACAAAAGCACGCACTGAACTCTTTCTGGAGTAAGTGCAGCTTGGTTTGTATCTTTACAACCTGCCTCCCTAGGTCTCTTCCTTTGACTTTTCAAAACAAAATTTTGTTCCGCGATTTTCTTGTTTACACGCGCCCTTACATCTCCCGTCCGTCTCCTATCGATTTGTTCAAGGTAAAAATATTGGGTGCACGAATGAATTTTTTCGGCTCACGATGTAATAATTCATTCTTTCCAAATGACCATTCGTAATCAGCATTTCTGTCGGAATGTAGATGACATAACGTCGTTAAATGGTCATCCACTGTGGCCGGTGTTCAGTGGCATTCCTCGTCCGTCAGGTAGCGACTTCAATTTCCCACTTGTGTTGACAGCAAACTCGTTATTTCCGTAACGCTGATTGATGACGTCTTCCGGACGCTTTCAGTGTTGTTATTTACGACGCTATTCAGTTGTCAACGATACGTATTGTTGAACAAATTATGAGAAAGGCTACAGCGACATTATGCAGGAAACACGTAAGTTATTGCCGGATTTGAAAATCATCGCTCTTAAAGTGGAAATCAGACATGGCGTGAGAGAACAAGAAACAGCTGAAACTTGTTCAGGTTTCTTTCTGCCGTGTGTTAGTGGGAAGAAAATAAGCGTATTCAAAACCTTGTGATTCACAGTCACATAAAATTTTAGTTGCGACTTAAACGTAAAATATGTTTCACGTAGGAATTAGGAGTAAATTCTCTTACAAAACTTTCCCATGGTTGCAAGGAAACGCGATTTTATCAGAAAGATTATGAAACCATTATTACATTAAAAATTCTGTATCTCTTTAAGACTTCTGGTATGTAATGGCTTAGTCTGTCGGTGGCTCAGAAATTCTGAATGGGACAATAAGGTGAACAATTATGCTTATTGCAGTCTACAGCACATGCGCATTGTTTCGCATCTACAAGTCCCTAGGTCGTCCTTACCGACTTTATTATGCGAAACTGGACCTTCGTTCCCTGGTTTGATTCACAGCTCCTCTGGTGGTCAGTTGACTCCCTAGCGCCCACAGCATTGAGATCAGGTAACACTTTTGTCTCAGGTTCACAGAGTGATAAGCTGCCTTTCCATGAATAATTCCTCGCGGAGAACGGAAACCTTTTAGTGGAATTGGGAGGAAAAATACGGGATTTTGAGAGTGGTTTCTGGAGACAACAGACCGTTCTTACAAGTGTGTTGAGAGGTTCTCCTGGCGTCCCAAGAGGATCCTGGAAGTCTTAAGAATTCACAGACTCGTGCTGTAGCAAGTTTAGTCGCCCGCGTCTAATTTTTCCGAAAACTAGGTGGTGCTGTATCACTTTTTGTCGTCACAAAAACAGAGACCGAAGCGTTCTGCAATAGTTCTGGTTGCATAGGATTCACAACACTGCAAACGGTTACGTACGTTAATTGAGCGAATTGATGTTCTGGAGTTTTGTCCTCGGTATGATAGTTAATGTTTAAACCATCAGACACAAAAACTTCCATGGCGGATGATGTCGAGTAACGTACACCCCCGAACATCCGCCCACGCAGTGTGGGCCGTAGTGTGTGTAACACTACCTGTTCGTCGCTTTTCTGAAACTCCACTTAAAGTCGCCTGTGTGCACTGAGCAACCACTTAATGTATTTTCAGTTCGGCTTGTACAGCTGTATGTGCATTTGTCTGGAATTTATGAAATGCTGAGACCAAAACCTCCCATGACAGATAAAGTTACGTAGGGTAACCCCACCCCACCCCCCAGTACCACCGCCTCCGTCCATGTTTTCGAAATATTGACTAATCTGTACAGGTCTGTGTCCACTTACCTGGTCGGAGGCAGCTGGACCAGCTCGCTTGTACCACGCACTGAGCACAAGTGAAGTAACGCGAGGCCCAGTCGCCCGCAATCGATGTGGCGGTGACGGCGCACTCAATGGCTGGCTCTACGCTGCTGGAGTACTACGGCCGGCTGCCATAGTAACGAGCGGGTGGGCGCAGCGAAAGAATTGCGGGTTGTAAAATAGTGGCGCTCAGACCACACGGCGTCGAAAGATAGGATGATCAGTAAAGAAGGAATCGGAAGTGACACGAGAGGAAGAAGAAGTCACCTGCTCAAAGGTACTCTTCCGGCAATTGACTGGAGAGACTAAGGAATACCACGACCTGCCAGGATAATCGATCTTCGGGCCAAGATTTGAAACAATTATTTTCCGAATACGAATCAGCAGCACTATGACTATTCGGCCGCGCGATGTTCGGCAGTTTCATTACACTTTACGCGAGCCGTTTCAGATCACAGCATCGAGTTGAAGGTTACATAAGATTAAGATTTTACAGCGGTGATGGTTCACATCGTTGACCACCTGCAGGACTACACTGTTCTACAACTCACATTGAGTGGAAGTGATGGGCATTATATAGCACGTATTTTAAATGTTGGAGATATACACAAAATTCTAGGCAGAAACCCTCAAGGGAAGGCACTTCAGAGACCTAATATTAGATGACCCTATAATAATTAAAGTGGTCCCAGAGAAACATGGCGTTAGTGTAGATGGATTAAACAGGCTCAGAATGCCGTGCAAGGCGCTAATATATGCTTCTATCTGCGTGCAGCTTGCTGTAGCTCAGCAAAACAGCGTAAGCTTACGCATTATGTGCGTGGATTGGCAAGATGTTCAAAGAAATTGTATCAGTATTCGAGGTAATATAATGGCGATGTGTTGGTATCTCGTACACAACCGTTTGCGGGATGAAGTAAACTGCGAGGAGTTCGCTGTCGGACGATTGCTTCGTTTGGTGGTCACAGGGCCAGCTGCATGCCCTAGGGAGGGAGTGTGAACAGGTCGATTTCCCCCACGGGCACGTATGAAAGGGGTCACAAGAAATGGACATAAAAATAAAAAATAAAAATGGAAAAAGAATTGCCCAAAATGTGAATACCGAGGAAAGGAAAAAAATTCTATAAAATGTTACAGTAAAATAGGAAACCATTAGAGGTAGAGGTAGGCGGGTTGGAAACAAGAGAAAATAAAAAGAAATTCGGATTGAAAAAATAAACAAAGCGATACGAAGTGAGGCGAGACGCAGAGAGTAGAGGGGCGGACAATCCATGGAAAAATGAGGAAACAAACGAGTGAAATACAGATCGGGAGAAAATATGGAAGAGCATGAAGGTATGGGATATAGCCAGCGCCAAAATGGAGTGTGAATACAGCAAAGAGAAAAAAACAACAAGAGAACATCCGGGCTGCAACGCCAGAGCAGTCCGCTTGCAGAGGGTATGTCGCTGCGGAACTAGTTAGCAGGAGTTCGTGTCCAGTGAGGGCGATCCACCGGCGGACTCACATGGCGTCAGTGTGGCTCAGACGACGGCTAAGGCAGCTGCAGGAACTGAACTGATGGAAACCGACTGCGTGTTGAGAGTCTCGTTGTTCCTCCATCCTTCATGTAAACCGAATGTTTATCACTGTGTTGACAAGTGCCCGCCATTGACCTTAGCCAGAAGAGTCAAGTCCACACCCTCCCTTCCTGTCCCTTTAACATTCATCCTGATGTCCCTTGTACCCCTCGATCATCCGAGCGCTGTTCTCCCCTCAGGTGTTCCGATCAAAATTGTGGGTGCATTTCTTATCTCTCCCGTGAGCACTACATGATCCGCCTATCCCATACGTATCGATTTGATCGTCCTGACAATGTTTGGTGATAAGTACAAAGTAAAAGATGAGATTGTGCAAAATTAAACTGTAGTCTCCCAGAAATTTCTAGTAGCTTGCGTCCAGTGACATTCAGACAAGTTTTATCTCGCTTTCTGAAGCTGCTCAGTTCCTGGCGTTACATTGCAGGTAGGCGGATCTCGTTCAAAGGACTTGTGAAAGGCCGTGTGAGTCTAGGATTTAAAATTTCAGGGTAATTGTGTTAAAATTTCTTAATTGGAATATATTGCATTTTGGACTCGAGACAGCCTGTTCCGTAATTCTCGCCCCATCCGTTTTATCTTCTAATAAATTCTGCTCAAGAGTAGACCAATAAATTAACCAAAAATGAAGTTTATCCTCATAGTTCTCT
>NW_019060649.1:133809-147482 GCF_000696155.1 Zootermopsis nevadensis | reverse complement strand
TTCCCTTAAAGTGAAACCAAGTTTCATACCAGGAACCTGGATTTCCAGGGGTCTTTACGTCACCACTGTGCCCACACTGTATCTTATCCGTTTGGGTGTCTGGTGCTAAGCGTGAAGGTGTTCTCCCTTTCATCTTGTGCTCAAATTAAGAATGTGTGGAGCTTCACCTCCATTCGTCTTGTCGTGACGTTTATGGGAAGGCTAACCTCTGTCTTTCGAGCAACTGCGTAGCTGCCTGCCTGCGATTAATCTCAGTGCGCCGTTTTCTTAGCTTTACGCGGAAAAGACCTGTTGCTGAGAACAATTGCAGAAACGGCTGGAACTGATCGATTGTACGGCAACAGCTGCTGACAAGTAGCCGAGATTTATCGATAATGGCGTCACTTGTTCCCGCAAATAGTGCACGGCGTCTCAACATAGCTTGTGTGTTTCTCCTCCTCTGAGAGACGTCACAACGGGGACCTTGCAACGGGCCCCTCCGCGCCCCTCACACTCCAGTTACGTTCCTGTGGGTACTTGGCAAGAGAGCACTTCGTCATGCCAGGCCATGTTCTACACATGGCACTCACGACATTACCAAGCCACCAGAAATGTTGAGCTATGGAAAAGGTCTGATTTAGTACGGCGTTTAGGGTTGTTTCATGTTTGTGCTACTCCATACTGTGTCACCCGCAAGGCTTACTTTCATGGCAACTTTATCTTGCCATTCTTTTCCTCTTGCCGCGGAGGTATTGTGCCCTGGCACGTTCATCGTCATCTTCTTCAAGCCGCTAATTACTTTCTCCTCCACGCTAGTGCGCAGTCACATCCCGCACAGATTTATCTTTAGTGGTCTACAAAATTATAATGCAAGTCCTGTGTATACTTTTGTCTTTCATTATGTGTGCAGCCAACGCCAATTTGTTTCTGCGTGCCAGTGTTTACTTCTTCGGCCAGTTACACCCCTTTCGGTCTCCCTGTATTTAAACCATTCCGATCTGCAGTATTTAATCTCTATACCAAATCACAGAATCATTACACTGTAACAAAGGACTACCGACCACAAATCCAAGACTGGAGACCCAGCAGCGCGTCTTCAGCAACTCTGTGTTAGGGTCCCTATTGAGAGTAATGTTGGCCGGAGCGGAAGACTGGTTACTTAAGTTAATCTGTCGCAAAGATTGATAATCGGAGCGTAGCATCCACGTTCCAATGCGCCTTATTGGTTCAGAGCTTAGTCACTGGGACTGCGTTACTTAAGTCGCAAAGGAAGCTCCAGTTCGTTCAATGTCATTTGGCTGTGCAACTGGACACATTTTCGCTACATTTATACACAAACATTAGAAAGTAGGGGATTTTTGTTAATTCTCACGTTGTTTGGTGACGCTGTTTGATACAGACGTCTCTTAATATTCGGTGAGAAGAAATTTTAAGTGTGGGGTAGTGGAATCCTGTCCAGTGGTGGGCTTTGCTACTAGCGGTGTTAGACCGAATCAGTTGATAGGTGATGGTGATATACGCACGCGAAGATTAGTACCCTGGGCTGGATCAGAGCTTGAGCTAGGCAATACGGTTGGTTAATACAAACAGCGATAGATTGCCTGTACTTTCTGTATTTACACAACTTATGTTTTATTTATTCTGAAAATGGATTTGTCTGTTTGTTCGGCTGTGGGGTCGAGTTGAAAGCTATTTCTCATCAAATACAAAGGGATGATGTCCCAGAGGGTGGGTCTGCTGTTCGGCATCTTCCCAGTTCATGACTCTTCGCCATCTTCTTTAGCAGCAGTTTCTACTCAGTGAGTCGCCGACAAGTTCTCTACGCGTCCCAGGCGACCAAATAAATATGAAAGATTACCTGAAAGAAGTCAAGGAAATACGAATAGGTTATAAAATATCACATAAATCATCGGTCCACCAATACCAGATCTTTGCAGCATCCGACAGTCGCTCATCTGGTCAAGAAATTTCTCGTCTCTTATGGAACTCGTGGTTCATAAGTGTCCACAAAGTCTGCCACTGGACCGTATTCTGAACCATATTAATCCAGTCCATACACCATATTTAGCTTTAATATTACGTCATTCACTCCCAGTTCTCAAATTTGAGCTCTTCCGTAAGGTTTTTCAGTTTACGTTTTCTGTAAACTTTCATTCGAGCCACGCGTCCTACATGTCTCGCCCATCCTACCCTTCTTTATTTGATCATCTCCATTTCGAACCGCTCACTGTGCAGCAGTTGATTAATCGTTGTTAAGATACCTGACATCGGAAACTCAAATAGTTGGATTATAATCGACGATGATTATTAAGCGACAGTTTTTCTACAGCAGAAAAGAAATCGGTAACGGAGTGAAGATTTTAAAGGCTACGGCCATGGCCTATTTCGAAATACAATTCCAGCCTTCGCTTGAAGAAGTCCAGACGAAATGTCATATCGCATGTGGGTCCTATGAAAAGGGTACAGGAATAAAGCCGCTGCTAACAACTCCGTTCCACGAGGTTAACGCGTGAAACTGCACCTTCACTCCCAACATGCACTGATCACGTGGTACTTTAGTAAGTACAAAGAGAAGTTCACCTTTACTTCATGCCCCCCGTGTGTGAGCATGAAGGCGCGAATTGGACTGGTGACCCCAGCACTAGGCAGACGCAAATGATCGTTGATTGGTTGCTGGGCAAAGGCGATGGGTGCGCCCATTCCGATCTGCAGTATTTAATCTCTATACCAAATCACAGAATCATTACACTGTAACAAAGGACTACCGACCACAAATCCAAGACTGGAGACCCAGCAGCGCGTCTTCAGCAACTCTGTGTTAGGGTCCCTATTGAGAGTAATGTTGGCCGGAGCGGAAGACTGGTTACTTAAGTTAATCTGTCGCAAAGATTGATAATCGGAGCGTAGCATCCACGTTCCAATGCGCCTTATTGGTTCAGAGCTTAGTCACTGGGACTGCGTTACTTAAGTCGCAAAGGAAGCTCCAGTTCGTTCAATGTCATTTGGCTGTGCAACTGGACACATTTTCGCTACATTTATACACAAACATTAGAAAGTAGGGGATTTTTGTTAATTCTCACGTTGTTTGGTGACGCTGTTTGATACAGACGTCTCTTAATATTCGGTGAGAAGAAATTTTAAGTGTGGGGTAGTGGAATCCTGTCCAGTGGTGGGCTTTGCTACTAGCGGTGTTAGACCGAATCAGTTGATAGGTGATGGTGATATACGCACGCGAAGATTAGTACCCTGGGCTGGATCAGAGCTTGAGCTAGGCAATACGGTTGGTTAATACAAACAGCGATAGATTGCCTGTACTTTCTGTATTTACACAACTTATGTTTTATTTATTCTGAAAATGGATTTGTCTGTTTGTTCGGCTGTGGGGTCGAGTTGAAAGCTATTTCTCATCAAATACAAAGGGATGATGTCCCAGAGGGTGGGTCTGCTGTTCGGCATCTTCCCAGTTCATGACTCTTCGCCATCTTCTTTAGCAGCAGTTTCTACTCAGTGAGTCGCCGACAAGTTCTCTACGCGTCCCAGGCGACCAAATAAATATGAAAGATTACCTGAAAGAAGTCAAGGAAATACGAATAGGTTATAAAATATCACATAAATCATCGGTCCACCAATACCAGATCTTTGCAGCATCCGACAGTCGCTCATCTGGTCAAGAAATTTCTCGTCTCTTATGGAACTCGTGGTTCATAAGTGTCCACAAAGTCTGCCACTGGACCGTATTCTGAACCATATTAATCCAGTCCATACACCATATTTAGCTTTAATATTACGTCATTCACTCCCAGTTCTCAAATTTGAGCTCTTCCGTAAGGTTTTTCAGTTTACGTTTTCTGTAAACTTTCATTCGAGCCACGCGTCCTACATGTCTCGCCCATCCTACCCTTCTTTATTTGATCATCTCCATTTCGAACCGCTCACTGTGCAGCAGTTGATTAATCGTTGTTAAGATACCTGACATCGGAAACTCAAATAGTTGGATTATAATCGACGATGATTATTAAGCGACAGTTTTTCTACAGCAGAAAAGAAATCGGTAACGGAGTGAAGATTTTAAAGGCTACGGCCATGGCCTATTTCGAAATACAATTCCAGCCTTCGCTTGAAGAAGTCCAGACGAAATGTCATATCGCATGTGGGTCCTATGAAAAGGGTACAGGAATAAAGCCGCTGCTAACAACTCCGTTCCACGAGGTTAACGCGTGAAACTGCACCTTCACTCCCAACATGCACTGATCACGTGGTACTTTAGTAAGTACAAAGAGAAGTTCACCTTTACTTCATGCCCCCCGTGTGTGAGCATGAAGGCGCGAATTGGACTGGTGACCCCAACACTAGGCAGACGCAAATGATCGTTGATTGGTTGCTGGGCAAAGGCGATGGGTGCGCTACTGGGAATCGAACCGCCGTCATTCAAGTAGGGTAGCCAGGGGCAGAAAGTAGGATCCACTCTTGTCAATGAAGTCGGCACATTTCGTACTAGGAACGTGATAACTGCGTTTCACGACACGACTAGTCGCTCCAGCAAGTACCCGGAAACGACGCGAACATGGGAAATGGGGGAGGGTGTCCCCCTCGAACTGTGGAGGAAATTAAAAAGGAAGACATTTTGTAGTACTGAAAATGAAATCAGCTCGCGCCTCGCCTTCAGCTGCACACTCTTGAAATAAGGGATGGACGGACAGATGGGTCGTGGAACATTATCAATGTATTTGCAAATATTGAATCGTTACATACCGATACGACGCGGTCTTTCGAGGCTTTACTTCCTGAAAGAACCGAGGTGGTTTGTGTAGCTATAAAGCAAGGCGCTTGTGTTCGGGAGTTACTGTCTCTCTTACAAGGGAATGGTCCGGTTGGTCATGCCGAAAACTCACTTGAAATTTGGCTCGTCCACAGAGCCCATCTAGTAATGATTGTACACAAAATTTCAGCTGCTGATATTGCTTCAAAATTCGAATGTACATTTAAAATTCGCGCCATCGCGCACGCGTCTGACTGCAGCGCGCCTACCAGTGGCACGGTATTCACCGGCACATTGCAGCGGAGAGCATTTTTAAATAAGATAATAATAATAACAGCCCTCTGAGAGCCAAAGCCGACTGGCAAATGAAATTGTAAAATTTTATTCATTCCTCTTTTCATTACTTTTGAATTTATTTCCTTCATATAGAGAAAATATTTAATATTAATTTATGCTTTTACAAGTTAGGATGGAATGTAACAAAATTATATCTTTGAGTAATTCTCTTTGAACTATTTTTAACTAAAAAAAGAATGTGCAAATGTAGAACGACAATGGTCAGCTTTTATATGAACATCTGCGTATACAACAATGTAATAGGAAATATTGGAATTTCTAAACCACACCTCCAACAATATTGACTGAGCATGCCGTAAGGCTCATTTCTTATTTCTTACGCATGCAGTATAATAGACTGAATAAACCGTATTGCACTCCATTCCTTTACTAACTGTTACGTCCTAGTATTTATTGGCGTCAACAATTGTGGAAAGAGCTGAGCTGCGAATCGCATGAGAAGAAGTGTATTGTAGACGAGATGCTTTCGTGCTTTTAAAAGTCTTTCGCAATAACCAAAGTACTTAACTTCTGTGAGTTACTAAGAAATTCTTGACACTCTCCTTCACTCTCTCCATTTTATTTTCTTTAGATTTCATTCTGTCTGCTAATTCTGTGGAGCAGTGTGTTCTTTGAGAAACTGATAGTCACTCTGCTGGTCAGTTTTATGGAACCCAAGTTTAATCACTGTGGTCAGAAGATTCCTCCGGTGAACATTGTCCTGAGCTAGTTAAATCCTGTGGTCCACAAAGTGGTCTCTTACTTTCAAGTTTTGCTGTTAATGCCCAGTTATGTGCCTGTCTGGTAGAACGTGGAAGCTTCTCCCTCACTCACGACTCTCACTCAGGTCGTCAGCTCTGGGATACAGCATCAATTAACCTGTCGCTCGCGGCGAGTGTCGGCAAGTTTCGCAGGGCGTCAGTTTCATTTACTATTTCGTGGTCATTATCTCTGGAATACGAAGCTGCTAAAGTAATGCTCATTGTTTGAGCTAGTGCGTGCTCTGCAGACAACGAGCCAGTTGGGTTTACAAGGAAGCTTTCGTCACCCTAAGGGAAGAATTGTATTCAGGGCGTTTGAGAACTGTGCTGAAGAGAATGCTTGGACTTCAGAGAGCAGAAGTGGGGGAGGAAATGAGAAAACTGTGTAATAACGAGCTTCATAATGTGAAATCTTCATCAGATACTGTTCAGGAGATTAAACAGCTGTAGTAATAACATTCGTAGATAATGTGTTATTCAAATGATCTGCGCCATTCAAATATTTCGAATACTGAAGTGAACAAAGAAATAAGTAGAAAAGAAAGAGGTGTAGAGGAACAAGGAAGGAATGCCAGTAGAAATAAACAAAGCCCGAAGCACAGGAAATGTCATGTCATGTCATATGCCGTGATCTCAACCGTAAGGGGCATGTTGCGTGCAAACGGCCAATATAACTTGGGCCAAGTCTCATAATATTAAGAAGTCTGCTAATTAACGTCGTTGGGGCGGGCCCCACTCTGTCCACATCGACCCCATGTGTCAGTACACTCCGTCCCATGTGTGCTCTGCAACCTGCCATACATACATGAATGAAGTTATGACGTCAGGCAAGAGGAGGGGGGGTGAGTGTTGACGGGGTTTTCATTGCTCTAGTTAAGGGACGAAGGAGCGTCGCGTCGTGGTCTTCTTCGACCGTATCAAGTGAAAAATGTTGATTGGTGGTTAAGTTATTACACAGGCTGAAATGAAGCACGGGTCCCGTTAGAGGGACCGAATAATACCACGAAAGCATTAGCAGATCTTAGAACCAGAGACTTTGAAGCTTCGAATCATCGCGATTTTGATACAGGCTGCAGTCACAAAGCTGTTAAACTAGTCTCTATGTTTATAATATTTTGAAGTGTCGGCCTTTATAAGTGAGATCGATTGCTGATCTGAATGCCTGAACGCTGTTATTATAATTGCCTAAAAACGAGGGTTTACAACCACAGTCGTAGTAATTTATTTTTTGTGGTGGTAATATACAGGTAACTAGTAGCAATACAGAATTTCGATCGTCTTGCATCCAACGACTGTATTCACATCTCAGAAATTGTACACAATAGTTACAAGATGTAACTTATCCGAAGGACTCCCTGCAACACGGACGACGTCTGTAAAACACCGCTCCCGGAGAAGTAACATACTTTGCACGGCGCGGTGTCTTCTACAGTAGCTTGTAGTTATTTTTGTGGTCCAGAATTGCGTGCTTTTACGATATCCAAGGTTTATCACCGTATGCAAATAAACCCTATATTTCTCAACGCTGGATATAAAATTCGCGAGAGATAACACCTTCACAAAATTTGTCAATTTCGGGACATTAATGATACCGAAAGTCGTAGTTAGTGGCGTTTAGTATTCGGGAAGTCCCGGGTTCAGTTTTAGACCCGGAGACTGGAAATCTGGAGTAATGTTTCTGTTACTGATAAATCGTCGTTAAATAAACTGTACATACATATACATAATAATGACGTAAAGGCACCTGTCCGCCGCCGTGTTTCGAGCGTGAGCTGTTATCACGTGGCCAATGATAACTTTTGATGTGCAGTCGAATTTGGCAGAGGGACACGTAACCGATGTCCTATTCCGCGCCATTAATTTCGACCTGCCGCGGGGTGTGAGGTGCAGGGTGCAAACCACACAGTGTTGTTACGATTTTAGGCGTCTAGCTGCTAGGACCTCATTTGCAATTCGAAGTGCAGAGCAGTTCAGATAGTTTTAAGTAATGTGTAGGTAAGATCTCGCGCTTCTAATTACTTCTGAGTAGTCGCAGTAACTTTCTGCCTCTGTACTCACTTTTAATTCGTTAAGATGTCGCGTTGCTCCTTAGGGCTGCTGCAATTCCCCTTATGAACGCAGTTATTGCAGCTATTTCCCTGCTAAGCCGTTACTGAAGTTACCTGCATTACCATTAACATGTCCCTGTTATCAGTACGACCCCAGGATATTGTGTGGTTACGTTTTCGTTTCTTAACCCTTTAAAACTCAGTGGTAACTGTAATTACCAGCTGATTTAACAATCAGTATCTCTACATTTTTCCCTCTCAGCGTTTTCATGTCCTTTGTGTGATTCCCAGAATAACAACCATTGTTTCCCTAAATAGCAGTAACAACTCAATCTTCGTAATGTTGAAGTGTTGTGTTTTCTTTGCGGCAGGGACTGAATGTATAAATATTATTTAGACGGGTTTCGGTCCGGTAGAGACGAAGCACAGTTTTTTGCATTGAGTAGGTTACATTACGGTATATTGATCATAATACAGTTAAGCACAAAACGGGGCAGACTGTTTCGGTCCGGTAGAGACGAAGCACAGAGTTTTGCATTGAGTAGGTTACATTTCATAACACAGTTAAGCACAAAACGGGGCAGACGATTTGACTGGGTACGTTCGTACAGAATTACATATTCCTCCGTCACCTGCTACACAGACTCCAAGCTTCATGTGACACTAGCAAGATCATCTCGTTTGGACATGGTGACAGGTCTCACCCAGACTCGACACTGCAGCTCCTTGAACTACACGCCAGGAGCACAGCTAGGGCCTGGGATCGATCCCTGGTTATTCTGTCCCGGGTTCATTCCAGGCAGCCGTTAGGTGGCTTGTAAACTGAGTAGATATTAGGACATAGGAAGTGCTGGGGGTGTGACTCTGAACTCGCTTGCTCTGGTAACTCCTCCCTTCTTTTATTCTCTGGAAACTTTACACCCCTCAATCAGCAGCCTTGCAGCCAGAATCGAACGCCACGCAATCAACTTTGTCCTCACCATCACACAGTCGTCAGGACACCGATGGAAATTTTCACCGATGATACAGACGGTCAGAGAGCTTGCGTCCATGTTACACCAAGAAAATTTGGACGCCTGTAGCTGCATTGTAGGAGGGCAATTTGTGGGTTAGCTGAACAAGAGTTTCACGTGTAAATGCGAACATAATGTTGCGGTGCAGTGGTTGGTACTCGTGCTTCGTATGCTGGAGGTTCCGGGTTTGGACTACGTTGTAGAGGCAGATACATTTTTATTATTTTGGCACTGCTAGTGTTTCCCGCACCTCAGAAGTTTACAGGTCGCCATATTGCAATCGGAAGCAAAAGAGTAGCATCGTGATGGCTATCAAAGGCTTGATGTGTTGCGCAGACACGGGGCGGCTGTTTGTAGGCTCGCACAGAGGGTGGGGCTGCCGCAGCAACGCAATCTGCCGACGAAAAAAAATAGTGTTTTAATATGCATTGTGGGACTTAATAAGCGACCTCGTTATCCACGATGCAAGACCCGGCGTCGTTAAGTAAAACAGTTCATGAAATATGCAAGCGGTGATTCGTTATCAGACCTCTGCGTATTTTTCATTTAATAACAGTTCGATAAAATGTAAGTAAAACTCTGTCATGTTATTCAATTTGCAGACCGAGTCCGCTCGTCAGCATTTCGGCGGAATGTCGAGTCTATAAGATGTTTACTTTAAAAATATTTGCATTCCATAAACGCCGTATTTAAAATGCCGCAAAGGGCTTTCGTGGAAATTGAACGTGGACAGTTTTCTTCATTTTCATAGCATTAATCATTTTATCACTACATAGATTTACTTTTGTTTTTCACCACAAAAGCGTCTATTGTCTTTTGGTTTCATTAACAACGTGAGTTTATTGTAATTATTGATTTACATTTTATCAAAAAAAAACTTGTCACGCAACAGGGAGACACTTTCAGGAGGAAAGCTCTTAAGTGAATTTTGTTCATTACATTGGAGTGCTGTTTTTTTTCCGGCAGACCGTACGACGGCGGGTAAATGCTGTGTAGCCTGTAACTATGACAACTCCCGGTATGAGTATGGTTATGCATAGGAAGGTTTAAAGGTGGCCCTGTTTCCATGACAACGCAATTGTTGATCACATCAGAAACGTCGATTAGTCTTTTTTTTTAAAGAATGTACTAGACGCCATTTCGTCACACATTTGGATTGTTTTTATGCCGGAAAAAGGGAAGATGAAACATTTCATTGTCCGAATAAAAATTTCAATCTAAAATTCGATTTGTATTTACATTCTTGTTTTGTTCAGTAGGTAAAAGTCATGATGATGATAATTAGAGTAACAGGTTAGCGCATTGTCTGGATATCACGGTGACCTGCCGAATATCTTACTCTCTTCAGATCGGAAACGGTCGTCTCAAGAATGAAATACGCCAGGCGGTATTATCAAACATGACAGCCGAAAGAATTGGTGGTAAAATGATTGCTAAATTGCCACTTTGAGGCTTTAACAAATTTATCATGTTGAATACAGCGACTCACTCCATGATGCTGGGGCTTCTATGTTAAGCTGATAGTTGTTCAGCATGCCACGAAATACCCCGATCTTACGAAATTTGAACATTCATTGTCTTGTTTAGTAAAGGCCGCCATTTGGCCTGATTCTTCGCCAGTTCCATCCAAATGTTTTATCTTTAATATTGTTTTCTCTTTTCATGATCCGCTTCTCTTTTCGGTCTTCTAAGTGAACGCTTTCCAAGAGTTTTCCAATTTATATTTTGTATATATTACGTGTCTTCGAATTCCTTGTTACTTGTTAGCCTCTTTGATTTCATAATTCTGACGATAATCCTCCATACGTAACCTGTCCTCTAAATCACCAACTGCCGTGGTAGGCTATTGTATTATACTAGTGTCCACTCATTTCGCCCCTGCTAAATCTAGGCAGTTGTTTATGAACTTCATTTTGAAACACTTGTTCTTCCCTCTGCTTTCTCAGACCATGGTGTTAGTTTGTCGTTATGAAGCTGACAGTTATTCAGAAGGTTTAGAAATTCCCTATTTTTAATCCCAAGGTGTCATTACACTTTTCACGAAGTCTCGTTATCGGGCCACACCCGTAGCCAATTTAATTCAATCCTGATGAAGTGACTATGGTTAAGGATGCCTGAGTAAAAGCTGCGAACGTATGCATATCCTGTAGTCCAACTGACGCAGTAGTCCACTGCACTGTTTAATCGGCCATGCGTCGCCCAGTCGCGAGCAAAGTGTGCGCTTGGGTGGGTCCCGGCTGAATTATAGACAGAATTCATTCCCGCTTATCCGCACACTTCGGTCAGTCGAGCGAAGCGTGAACTGTTTAATTTTTCTGCACTAAATAAAGCATGTGACGCTCTGTGTCCATAACGCTCGCCATCGCCATACAAATAAACACCAGCTTACTGTTCCATAATTTCCATGATTTAAAGTTTGTTATCGCCATCCATAAATACGTTCTGTCACGATACAAAAATGGTGAAAAATACTGGTACGAGCCCTACAGCCAATTATATTCTATGTGATAATATATTCCTGGGCTTTCTGTTTGATTATGTTTTTATTTAGCGATGCTGTATCAACTGTGGTTCTTACTAGGCCAGATGATTGAGGCGGTTCATTGTAAGATTCTTTCGTAGCATTTAATAAGAGGAACTGAGAAATAGCTAGCTAGCTCCTTAATATGTGGTATGTCTTCGAAGTAACAGTGGCTTGTCTGTAAAGAAATTAGTTTCTTTTATGTAACCCGAACGTTCATTTAAGTGTTCACAACAGCTTGCTATCCGATCCAGTTTATAACCTCACGCAGGATTTTGTATGTATTTTTCATGGCCCTCGTATGTGTTTCACTTCCTCCATCCCATTTTCCTCGATACTAGGAAATACAGTTACAAACCGGCCGCAACCGTCGGGATCGGAGCTTTGTGCAAAGCGCTCTGCAGTCAGACTTATCTTCCTGAAAGACAAACTAATTCATGCAGAATGACGGTCTTCCCTACGGCTTAAGACTCATTTCTCCAAAACTAAGGAAGGCGGTCCCACGGGACAGCTTTGTAGCAGGGATTCTAATCCCCCGACAGGGAGTTTAGAAACACATTTTCTGCGATTTACTAGAACCAGGAGCTAAAAGGAAAGCGGCCACTGAACGAGTCTTGTTCATCAGCTCCTGTCCCGTTCCTTTCCAGAGTTCTTTAAGCGTTGGTCTGTCCGTCTTAGCCACACTTCAGTGCTCCGTGTGGGATCTTAAATCTGTCATTCCAGTGTTTGGGTACGTCAAGAGTTTGCGGTTACCGTTGCACGGAGATAAACAAGTTAGGAAATGTAAGCGTCGCGTAACAGTTTAAGGGCCAAGTACAAAAACGACGTGTCTCCACTTTGACAAACTTTTGGAAAATCACTAACATGTTTAAAAATTTAAATTCTTCCTTAAAACCACAACACAGCGTGACCCCTTTTTCAGTGTAACACTGACGGTCTGCGCTATTCTTTGACCAATACATTGGGTTGTTTATTGTGTGTGTGAGCCAATGCAAAACTAAATTTCGACCAGGGCTAGAGCTATCTCTTTTTTTACAGTGGACCTTAATCAGGCGCGTTACTTCTGTTATCTCTAGATTTTCAATTCGTGAATGCTGACTGTTCTCTTATATTAATGACATAAAAGGGCGGGGCGGACAAGCAGGAGGCTACGTTATAAAAAACAGTCAAACGGCTCTCGAGTTGTATTTTGATAAAACAATAACATCCCTTCTTTAAGTATATCTAAATTGGCAAGACCTGCGGAAGAAGTGTGGTCATAACACCAGTGTTTCATTTTTATCTGCAACATTCGTTCGTAGCATTTTTCGTTCCAGTAAATAGTGTATTTAGCTAGTTACGGTCGAGATGCGCGAAATAATTTGTGATTACTCTGGGTATTTTCAATGCTTCGTATTTTTATAATGGTGGCCCCTACTGCCTGTTATCTCGAAGTTGCCTACACTGAACATGTTAGTTTAACTTGGTGTAATAGGATGATAACTCTCCATGATGACGAAGGAAGCGGTTTTGGCCTATTATAACGTTACATCAGTGTTATTTTGGAGGATGTGAAGAAATTCACAAGAAATTTGACTCGTTATAGCCGACCAGGAATCTAGACCGCACCCACTACTCACTGTGATAGATGTGTTGTTGTGTTTCACGTATATTTCAAATGTAATATTAAGCAGAAGGGGAACTGTACTAGCGTACATTCTGTAACTCATGTGCTCTGTTATCACTTGAAATGTCGAACAGCAGCGCCCTGCAAAGTGCTTAATCTGATTACGGGGAAATTAATATGGAGCTGGCTTTCTGAAATAAAACAAAAAACAGGACAGAAAGTGCTTCAGTGAGCGATGCCATCTCTGTGCACAGTCGAATGAAGCAGACCGAGTCGCTCGGTACATTGGCATTCATACGCTCTTGGCGTCTTCAGAATGTTTATACTGTGAAATGTAAATTGTACTGGTCCTTGGTTCACACAGCGTCGAATGAAAGGAGAAGATGATCGTAAGTGGTGATATTACGTATGGAGCCGGCAGAGACCGGAAATCTGCATCGATGCCGTTATTAGACTCGCCGCCACGAATATGTGAAGATAAAACTTCATGCTCCGGCCGTTTTTGCTGGCTGAGTCCCAGAATCGTTTTAGAATTCCGAAGAGAGCAATTGTCATTCCCCAGTCTTGTCGCTAAGCCGGCGACAGATGATTTGTCAGTTTCGCGATCCCTCCTCCTTGTTCTCGGTGTCCGTTTAGTGAACTGTTACAAT